>JAOUZG010015312.1:491488-553167 GCA_026289955.1 Argiope argentata | reverse complement strand
TGTGAAGTAATGGCAGGATAATAAAATTAAAATGAAGTATCTTTATTTTTTAAATTCTAGCACGGGTTCTTGACGTAGTCGTCTGAACACTAATAAAATAAAAGACTTCGTAAATCGTTTTTATTAGGAAAATTAGAGATAATAATATAATTCCATGTTGAAATTTCTTTTCTCCTGTTTAGTTGCATTTAATCTTGTTTTTTTTTATTTCTTTTCCTGTGTGTGTTTTCAATGATTCTACCGAAGAGACTCACTACTAAAAATTCGGAAAATATGCATATTTGCTTGTTTTTCTCAGTATATTTCTCTATAGTTTTCATATTTTTTAACTCCATTTTATTCCTCAAAATAGTCTAACATTAGCTACAAAAGCCAAGAAAGGAAGTTTTTAAATAAAAATATGAATGTGTAGTATTGTACATTTATTACAAAATATAAAGGATACTGTATATGTAGAATACTGTATATAAAAAATAATGAGGTTAATTGGTTTTAAATAAAAATAACAAACCATAACTAATATCTATTCGATATTATGAATAAATTCATCACTTTTACTGGCTATAATTAATATTAACCGTATAGATTTACAGATTGCTACACATATACACTGTGACGAAAAAGGTTTTTCTCAAAATATTAGTTGCAATGCCAGTGGGAATAATGCTGTCTTCTAAATAAATGACAGCATTAAATAAAGCTTTAATAAGTTGTAAGACACATTGTCTCATAGACTTTTAGGAAAGGAAAGAAGATTATTTATCCACATAATTACTAGCTTAGATTGTCGATTTTGTGAACTTCTATTTCTCTTTGTCTATCCGGCCATTTACTATTCTATATTCCTATTTGAATTCCACCACTGAACACAATATTCAGCTGCATGTCTGACTGTAGCCGAATAGTGTGTTCAGTGGTCGAATTCTAGTAGATTTTGACACCCGTGTATTGTATGGTTTCTGTAATAGGACAAATGAAGCTCTAGAAGGATCGACACAGTGAGGTATATAGTGAACAAAGCGACAATTCCATAGTTGCTAAAAGGTTAGAGATAATAGGTATCAACATACGTATGGGCTTGAATAAAGATGCTTAGATGATGAGATTGCGACAAAAGAAATGCTTAAAATGATGCATAGAGAGCTTGTTAAAAAGAAATGTTCGGCTGTTCAATGTTAAATTTTCCTAAGTGAATCTCTGCTGACTGTATATTTTGAATATTTTAACAAAGGGGATATGTCATTGTCTTTATTGCCTTTTATTCACAAAGTTTGTCTGAAAGATTGAATCTTTGAAGAAAACTTGGAGGATCATTTTAAAAATCACTCGAGCTATAAGTTTATCGTGAATCCTACTTTTGTAAATCTCTCCTTCAGACAAAAATATTATAGTTTAATATTTGAGTAATTTTTCATAGCTATGATTAAAAAGATTTCAAGAATTGGTAAAAGCAAACATTTATCGTGAAATAGATATTTTTTTATAATTTTAATATAGTATGAAGCTGAATTTTCCAAATAATAATTCACAGAATTAACTCAAAAATAGTTCAAAATTTTAAAGTTAGCAAGCAACAAGGAAAAAAAATTGTCCTAGGAAAAAGCAACATGACAGTTCCTATACTCATAAAAACTTTCATTGATTTTGATTAAGATCATTTGGCTTCAAAGCAAAAGTTACCTTCCATGTTTGAACAGGTATTGTAAAAGCCACTCTCATGTTAAAGTTATAGGAAAAGAGTTATAATTTTCCTCAAATAAGCTAATAAAATATTCAAAGTTTTACTAAAATGCATTAAAAATATTTTTATCTTTTTTATGTTCCCATATAATGTATGAAAGATTGTGCGGTCAATTTTAGAGTTAAAGGTTTTTTTTAAAAATATTTCTGTAAAATGTAGCGAGATTATAAATGTAAAATAAATGAGATAAAAAGATAAAAATCAAACAATAATTATTAATTTCCATGCGTTTCACTGTAATGAAACATTCAACACACTTGAAGAAAAAGCTTTGAATTTTTTATACAAAAAAAAGTCACTCCGCACAACTGTCTTATTTGGATATTACACAAAAATAAAAAAAAAATGAAAATGATCTAAATTATGATAATGACATGATCTAAATTATGATAAAGAACTTAAAAACTGTTATTATTTAATTTCCATATTTATTTTTTCATTTAATATGTCTTTTATTAATACAGCTACTTTTTCACTTTAGTTTCAGAAGTTGTTATTGCCAAATTAAATATTTACAATCATATAATTTAAGTATTTAATGCATTTCTTATTTTCTCATATATGAAATATGCAAAGTGAAGGTACTGCAACTGTACAAAATTCGAAACCAAGGTTTTTGTGTGAATTCTCTGCTTTGAGATATCTTGAACTTAAGAAACCAAAATTTTGGAGCTATACATGTCCCTTATGTAACTCAAAAGCGCTGTCAGCTTCCCTGGTGGAATTCGATATAGAGTACACCAAATCTACAAGTCTCTAGCAATTTTCACGAATTTGCATTCTTTCTAGATCCTTCTAGTTCTTCTTTTTCTTTCTAGTGAAAAAAATCGCTATTCTCATTTATGGATATAGATTAATACGGTAACTACAAAACTGAGTAAGATAAATAGACCAAAGATTGGTACACAAATTTAAAATTTTAAGTATAGATATGTAAGCCGTACCAGACTTTCCAACCAGCCCTTAGGTACTCGGTTTAACACATAAAATTGAATGAATGCACCACCGAAACAACAACATTAGCGGGAACTGTAGTTGAGTCCTAAGGGCTAACACCGATAACGGCAGAACCCTTCCCGAAGGAAGTACGCCCCGACATCGATGGATCTAACCCCCTTAATAGTGTATACTCCGTGGTGGCGAGATTCAACCACCATACCGGAAGCATCTCATCTTCATTTCGAGGTGTCTCCGGGGAGATAGTATAGATAAGAAACAAATTTAGATAATCCGTCAAGAGATTGGCCATTTATCGATTTGTAATTTCACGATCATAAAATTATGATGACTAAAACACGCAATAGTTTAAATATATGACATCTAAAATTTGATTTTGGGATTTACAATTATAGTTTTGTGTCAATTTTTAATTCCAATCAATCGGAAAATATTGCTCGAAATTCAGAGTCTGTTTGAGAGTACTTACTTAAAAACGGCATTCCAGTGGATAATGTCGTACACTATTATACTAAATATGGTATATTAAACAAATATTTTTTTAACATAGTTCGTCAGTGGTATTTAAATCAAGTTTATATGTAAGAGAACGTACAAGTACAACAAAGAAAGTCACGTAAGATTTCTTCTCTTTATTTAAAATACATTTTTATTAAAAGTTATCAATTTGGTTACAGTAACTTGATTTCGAAGAAAGCGTTTTGTAAGATGACAGTGGAAAAATAAAAATCAGATTTTTTTTCCGTAAAATTACTTCTTGGTTATGGTTTTATTTGCTTTACATCAAACTTGTTTTATTTTATTTTTTTACACATCTCCAAAAAATACTTGTAAGAAAATGGTAAATTCTTTTGGGATAGTGGAAATACTGCTCGTTCTGTATATGAAGTCGTCAAAACCGTAAAACTGCAACCACTCTCCTGGATTCGTGAATAAATTTTGTTTGTCACAGAACATAGTCCATTCCTTTACTTTCTTTGCCGTTTCCATTTATAAGACGATGACTATTGTTCTTGTGGAAAAGTTGGAGATCCTATCCATTTTCTGTCCTTATACTCTTTCACGGCATCTCCGAAAACCATCTTCTTCGCTAGAAAGTCTTCGGTATAAGAAATTCCTTAGTAGTTCATCTTCCGAAAAAACAGAATCATAAACATTGTTAGATTCCTAATTGATCGTGGAGAAATGTTAGATTAACCTTATCAGTTTTTAGGGTAACGTTTAATATACCTTACATTTTATTCGTAATAAGCCTTTAACCTCTTCAAGTAACTATTTTTTGCATCATGTTCATTCATCAATTTTTGTTGTACTCCAGATTTTCGTCATTCTAGTTCCATCATTTATTACTATGTTTTTTTGTTTTGTATTTTGTTATTTCTTTGTTTCTTTCAAATTGATTACTGTGTAATTTCTTTTTGTTTTATTTGGTTTTTAATAAAGTCCTCCTACATCTGTGCCAAACTGGAAAGGTTCCATATGAACCCTAGAAACAGAGGTATGGTGTGATTTTAAGTTATGTTAAATTAGTTTTAGTACTGATGAAGATAACAGTAATAAAAGAATATAACTATAAATATCTTTAGATGATGATGATGATGTCGTGTCCGTTTCTTACCTCTGAAAGAGAGGCGCAGTAGCTTCTGAGGGTGTAGATCCATGAGCACCCCAAGGTAGAAGTCTGATTTCTAGCTCATATGAGGATGAATCACACACATACGCTTGCATAGACCCTTTTTACAGGGGGGAGCACATTCACACATCTCATAGATAGAAGAACAACCATGCACGAACCCGGACTCGAACCCGGGGAAGACGCGCTACCTCTGGGCCAGAAAGCTGGCACAAATATCTTTTGAATCCTAGATTTGAAAGAACAAATGGAAAGAAACTTCATCGCTTCTTTATCAGCCCACTATACTTTTCCTGACACAAATAACAAACAACATAGTTACAATTTCTTCACAACATTTTTCGGCTTTCAAAAAATTGAACAACATTGTAAAGATATCGCATTATAAATATCTTGCGTTGAAAGAAATCTCTCAAATATATTCTGTACATTAGGAAGATAGTCAAACACATTTTACATGGGTATTAGACAGCTGTAAAAAGTTATAAAATTAACAGAAACTCGGATTAATTAAGTTTAGAGACATACCAGTTTGGTGATAAGCACCATTTCTTGATTAACATAAACTAAAATAGGGAAAACATTAAGCACTCAAACTCATTTATTTGTCTGGCATAAGAGAAATTTAAACATATGCAGAAAATACTGCATTCATAATTAAAGTGCAGTTATTTATTATTATAAATTATAGTTAATGAATGGTTTATCAAAAAAATTAATTTGGCGTAAGATGTTTATGCCAAAAAATAATTAATGACAATACTAAAAGTTTTCATTCCTTTTATATTAGGCTATCTTTGATGCCGTTTTAGAAACCACTTAAAATAATGAATCGCAAAGAGAGTCCTTTAAATCTTGAAGTACTAATTTAGAAACAAAATCTTATACATCCCATATGTTTAAAATAAAATTATATTGTTACAAAAATTTTAAATACCTCTGTGAATATTTGTATTTGTCTTCAGTTATTTTAGACAGATCTGGAATACTCAGATTTTGGCGCGAAAATTGCACAATTTAGACGCGCTTTCCACTGATTTGGCAACCTCTCGGCGAGATTCTTGGTGGCTTGGCGAGATTTGGCAAAAATAGATAGTTTCAGAAAATTCTATTATCTAAACTCTAGGACCATTATTAAGTTAGATAGCCTAGAACCTTCCGGAACCTTGGCGAAAGTCCTAGATTTTCGCGCTAAGTCAAATATAAATACCACCGCTCGATTGACCATGAAGATTAGAGAGTAGAGAAGTAGAAGAAGAGAGTTTTACTTGAGAGTTAATCTAGTGCCCAGAAGCTATTATATGTCTGAGGTATAGAGACATCTGCGTTTGGAAGTTGTTTCCTGTTGTATTAGCTAAATTGGAGCTGTATAACTGTGACTGTTAGCTACCTATTCTAGAAATTTCTGAGAATCATCGTTTTGTGATTTTCGAGAAATTTCTTTATCAATTCTCAATCTACATGAACCTCGAAGCGTGTTACAAAATATTATATGCTTAAATTGGGAACCCTAAACATTCCATTTATTTATGAGAAGAAGTAACTGTTATGGAATCTTCAAATGAATAATAATTTGCCTTTCTTGGAGTTCGCATTTTATTTACAATACGAAAAAAATGGATCAAACTCTTTAGGAAATTCTGTCAGGGGGAAGTAAGGTGAGAAGTCCACTAGTCTTAATAAAGGAAAGAGATGCCTTTTTCAATTCGTAAACGTAAAACACTATTAATAAAGTGCATCTGAATCATTTACAAAAACAGGACTTTAAATAAACAATAGTCCACATTCAAAACATCTTTTTGTTGTTGTTACTTAGGGCACATCCCATAATGGACAAGCCCCCGCTGATACAGCAGCAGATTTCAGCCGAAAGAAGCGTCTCTTGTTTTTGAAGTAGCACCAACTAGGGCCAAGAGTACGACCAAGGGGTACGAGGGTCAAGAGTATGGGGAGGGGGCACATTCAAGTATCTCACAGAAGAACAGCCATGGCCGAACCGGGGCTCCCAGAAGACGAGGAAGACGCGTTACCTCTGTGCCAGAAAGCCGGCAGATAATTCTTTTAAACAAGTACAAACACACAAAGCATTCAGAGAAATCTATTGCAGTGAAATAGTTGCCACTTAGCTCATCTACTGACTTCTCTCATATTACCCCCTTTACTCTTATCTACAAACGAAAGAATTCCAGATCATAGAGATATCGCCAAGATTCGTAGATATACGAAATCATTGATAAATTGTATCTCCAAATTGCCAAGACATCAAGTTCGGAGTTCACTAACCTGGTATTCGTTCAGCAGTAATTAAAATATCTGTAAAACGAGTTGTCTTACTATCAAACTAACTGCGTGGGATGTAGTAAAAAGTGATAATACAAATTAACAATATTCGGGATACCAAAAAAGCAAACTCAATTGAAACAAAACAAAACGAAACAAAATGTAACGGAACGAAACCCATAATTGCCAACTGAAGTATATTCTTTGAAAGTTGTTTAAACGCAATTGTCATCCGACTTGAGACGAAGTCATGATGACATATTCTGGTTTCCCATAAGGAAGAATCATATTTCTTGAGATAAATGCCAAATGTCAATACTCTGCTTCACAATATCAACCTTAGCAGAAAGGAAAATCTTAAATTACAAAAAGAAAAATCAAATTCTGCAACGACTAGACTTTCAGAAAAATGGTAAACTGTTTCCAAATCAAAATCTGTAATGAGTCTTTACATTTCGACTCCCAAATAGGAAGAGACACTGCCATATATGAAAATAAAGGTAATTAGGATTTGTAAAATAAGGCTATGATCATGCTGCATTGTATTGCGAAAATGCAGTAATCAATGCATTTTCTCTCTTTCGAACTACCATGAATAAGGTCATAAAAGTATGTCGATTTTCTTAAATACCTAATTTACGATTAAGTGTTTGCATCATTATCTTCCTAAATAATAGCGTCTCAATTTGGTTGATCGAACTAATCAGCGAGTATTACAATGCTTCTGCAATGTTAATTGAAAACGAAAATTATTTTAATTCTGCCTATCACATACATTCATTATATGTACAAACATCAACTCCCTTGTGATAGATTTATTATCTGGTCATCATACAATACGCTTAATTAGAAGGGATTATTTTATATGGCTGTTCAATTTTTAATCATGAATGGAACTTATTAAAACTTTTTATTTCACAATTTAAGGCCTCGGCGAACGAAAATCTCCACTTTAATCGTTTTTAATCTTTTTTTTCTATTAATATTAATTTAGAAGGCATCTCAAACTTAATGTCTTTTGGTATTTCTGCTTCAATACTTCTCCACTATATTTAAAATATTTATTTAAAACTTTCTGTTGGTTAAAAATTACTTATATCAGTTTTCATTGTATGAATTCATATTTTTTTCCTTTTAACCGTTTCTGAAAAAACTTTTACTTTCTAGAAAAAACTACAAACAATTTTTACTGTGAATTTAACGCAGTCTAGCCTTGTCTGGAGTTTGTGCTAATAAACCATACCAGCAAAATAAAGATTAAAATGAAATCTGCTCTACATATTTCAATGTATCAAGTAAGAACATAATTTCTTGAAAGGTAATAAAGCACCACGTGCTCGCGCAAGTGAAATTATATTTATATTCATCACGATTGTTTCATTGAATGAGTCACTTAAGTATTGCAAATGATCCAAAATAATTTGTCTCGCATTGATTATTTAAAAAAAATATCACATTTCCTATTTATTTCATTTCATATAATCGCGTGCTCAAAATGACATTTTTCTAGGTTTTATTTGCTGTAGTCATAAACTTATTTTTTTAATCAGAGCTTTTGTAAGTGTGACGGCAACGTGAAGATATTAAAATTTCCTTTTTTTAAACTACGTTTTTTTTTTCGCTTAGGGATTTTTGTCTACCTTATTCCTAAAATAACATCATGTTCTGACATGGTAATAAATTAACTATTAAAACGTCAAAAATAATTAAATTAAATATTGTTCATTTTTAGAACACTCATAAAAATGGGACTTTATGCAATATTTGAATTAAAATTATTTTATTTATACGTAAATGAAAAAAACAGATATTTCTCCAGTTTGCAAATTTTCATAAGGTTCTACGATTTAATGTGGTGGAAGAGAGATAATAATTTTATTATAAAATGTGCAAAAAAGGTTTTGGGGGCACTACTCTCTCTGGTTCCCCATAGATTGAAGCTGAAGTTTAATAAAACATTTTATCTTAGCTAAGATATCCCAACTTAACCCTTTCAGCCCACTCAGTAGTATTTGACACCTCGATAATTTCAGTTCCCAATTTTCATTTCTTTTCAAACCTAATGGTGGACTTTGCCACGACTTCCTGGTTCTTATACTCGTTGTGAAAATGAGATGAAATTAAATGTAGATGTTCTCTTGGTGATCCTTATCATTCATTTCCATCATTTTTTATTCCACATTTTAAAAATTCAGGACTGAAAGGGTTAAAATGTATTAATTTACGTCATTAATCTTTTATAGTTATCATTTTTACATACATGCGAAAGTACAAACAAACAGACGGTCAATTCTTTGACGATATGATTCAATATTTGATAAAGATCTTCATTTCAGAGGCTAAAATTGTATCCAAATTTCATACATCCATACAACAGTGGTTGTGAGTCGTCGCACTTTCATGCGAAAGAAATACAGACCAATAAAAAAACAAAATTTGAACAAATTTGGTTCAATATTTCAAGAAAATCAACATTTTATAAATTGAAATTATGTACTAAATTTCGCTGCATAACTTGTTTGACATTATCGTTTTCTCCGGTACACCAAATATCAAATAAATAATCAATGAATTTTGTTTGAGAATTTGTTAGAAATCTAGAAATTTGTTGCTAAGATAAGAAATCAAATTCCATCCATCTAGCTTGGAAGCAATTCTAAATTTTCTTGCTTATAAACAGACAGGAGAGATAAATTCACTAAATGTTTATTTTGGACACAGAAAGATAAGTAGCGAAAAGATTAGTCAAAATCGAGTTTGAATTTCTTGATGATTGAAGTACTTTCTCTTTGCATGCGGGTAAGTAAAAATGACACTTATTTATAAAAAGAATGTGTTCTTATTAAAGAATATCGAATAACTATAATCACTGGCCCACTTTAATCGGACGTAATTCAAAGCTCAAATAAGTGTAAGATAAATAAATGATTTATTCGTTAGTATTCCACTTGTATGCAGCTTTTAACTCGTGATATAATTGGACAGTCGAGTTCCTATATTTTATATTTGCAGCCAATATTGTTTGACTCATACATCTTACTACCTCTAGAGCCTGACTAAGGCAGGGCCATTGCTCCGAGATTCACATCAGAGAGGGCCTCCAAATCAAATAAAAAATTAATTTTACATTTTTTTCTGCTTTAATATTGAATTTATGTTTTTCATTACTGAAGTAGTGAAGCATAAAAGAATCTCTAAAGAAGTGTTTACCCAGTGGGCTACGTAGGGTTCTGACTACGTAAAATGAACTCGCACATGTATTTCATCTTTCATGAGGATGTTATTCAAGAATTGCTGACTCGTTTTCCTGCACAAGTTCAACGCTGAATTGGAATTCAATATTTCTTTACTGCATTTCAGTATGAGACCATTAGAACTGGATATTGTAGATAAATAATTAGAACCGAACTCGAAGCGTTAGGATTCGGAGCCGAGTAGCTAGACCACTTGACAAAAGTGATCGTTTGAGTTCGGAGGTTGTTATCTGGCTTATGAAGATATCAACAAATACTCTCCCTCCAGTGAGTCGTTGGAGGAGGGACAGGATTAGAGCGTGTGTGAGTTGTTGGTGCTGATGATGGTAATGTTGGCTATTGTGTCTAATGTGCCTTGACGTCTTTTACTGCCGGCAGATGGAGCCACAAATGCTTTAGAAAATCGCTTATTCAAGATCATGAATCACCATTGTAGATGGATGCTTATGAGCAAACACGCAACGTTAGTGCTCATATCTGAGTAACTAGATTACGTGAGGCCGGAGGTTGTTATCTGGCTTATGAAGTTATCACCACAATAATCAGAGGTAGTTGGATTGAGCATGGTGATCCCGTCGCATGACCTCGAAGATATCTTGTTTATAGCTTTTTGAATTTTATTTGTAAACTGATATGAAGGTCATTATCTAGTCACTAGATTCTGAAATGGAAATTGTTGCAAAATTTTTCATTGCTGCTTTTGCGATCCTACGTTTGGTATTTTTTGAAAATGTTTTCTAATCCTTTCAGTGTACGTGCCAATGTCCACGCTCTGTCTTGATGTGTCTTTACCATTTGAAGGTAACAATTCGCATCCTACTTTTTTACATGGTTCTGGTTTCTATTGATGTTTACTGCTTCCCCTTCTCACTCATAGTTCTAAAGCACTTTGTCTAAATTATTATTATGTCCAGTGAATCAACAACCTTTAGTGGTAATTTGATCTTTTGCATTAATAATTGTTGAAAATTTAAATTAAATATTTTGTATAACATAGTCTTGGGGATTTTTTCAACAAAATATTTTTAAACTTCACATCTTGAAAAACATTTCATGATTTTTCTATTTCGTTATAATTCTAATTATATCAAAAAAATTGTAGCAGTATTTAAAAATAGAATAGAGACATTTCCATTCTTGTTAAATATTCTAAAGTTGAATATTATTTGTATTCGAAACTTCTATAACAAAATTTCTGAATTTTTTTTAAAAAAAGGATGAGTTTGTATTGAAACATAAACATGAGAAAAGGAAAAGAAAAGCCTCTGTGAAATATATGTAAAGGTAATGAAAACGAATTAACTTCCGAAATTCATACATATTGTAGCAAAATGCATTCAAAATATTATTTAATTAATGAAAAATAGAAAGAAAGGTAAAGAAAAGCATTTAAAAGGTAATTTTTGTAATTTTAAACTAATTTTTTTTCTATGTGCAGCATTTTCCGAAGAATAAAAAAATAAACAGAATTATTCCCCCCGATGCTTACTCTAATACATGACAATAATGATTTTATATCCTTATCCTCACATAAAAATATGTTTAATTAATTTTATGCAAGGCCACCAATGTCTCTCAGGATAGCACAGAATAATAGTTACGATATATAATCGTTGGCTTCAATTTAAATATTTTTACTGAATTGATCGTGGGAAAATGTATTTTGGAATCTAATTTTCAATCGCAACTATAATTGAAATCCTAATTTGACATGAAACTACAATTGCTATTACAAGATAACGTAAAGAATTCCATTGATGCAAGTCATTGCGCTTACAAGTATGAGTCAGCAGTACAAATAGACAGATAGTCAACCGTTTGAAAGATTTGGTTCAAATTTGGATTAGAATCTTCAATTTAGATGCTAAACTCATGAACAAAATGTTATCTTTCTATCTCTTCGCATTTTGAGTCACGGAGTTTACATTTATTCGAGTAACCAGATAGATATAACTCTATCGGAATGAATTTCGTTCAAAATTTAAACATTATCTGATTTCATGAAGTTCGTAGAAAGACGAACAAACAGACAGACATAAAGTCAAAAATGCATTTTCCTATTTCAGGGAAGTTGGAACTATGGAAATTGGCGGATGTCCCGGCGAAAGTTTCTTTAGTGACTGCATTGTGCCAGCTGTTGAGTTTGGTGCTGGAAACATAATGGTGTGGGGGTGTTTCTCGTGATTTTTCTTGGGTCCGTTAGTTCCTCTGGTTAGAAAAATGAACTCTGAGATGTATATGGGTATTCTGGACCAATATTGTACTCCTAACACTATGGCAATATTTTGAGGAAGGTCCATTGCTCTTCCAGCATAATTTCTCTATTCATACATCGAAGCTGAGTTTGATGAAATGGGTATTCAAAAACTGGACTGGCTTTCACAGAGCCCTATCTTAATCCCATAGAAAACATTCGGAACGAATTAGAGAGCAGATTACTTTGCCAGCCTAATAGATCAACCTCATTGCAAGCACTCTCTCAACTCTGATGGACGTCTGGAAGTCAATTCATATAGCCATCTATCAAAAACTGGTGGAAAGTCTTCGCAGATGTGTACAGGCTGCCATCGAGGCAAAAGGAAGAATAACATCATATTAATATGAGCCTCAGTATGCTCTAAGTCAATACCACTGGGTGTCCAGACACTTTTGGCCAGATAGTGTATGGTCAAGCCTGACTCTAGAGTGTCAGCCCATCTGCCTACAGCCAATAGCAATTATTACTAATAGAGATAGAGATAAAAAGATAACATAGACCTATTTAGTGCTTCTTTCTTATTTCAGGCCACATGTACATCAACGCATCTATGCATAAATATTCTCAAATGAATGCATATACAATTGAAATATAATTCATCATTTATTTTATAAAATTCCTTCCTAAAATCTTAAGCATCTCCAGACAGATCATGAATGAAAAAAAATCAAACTAATTAAATTATTTTTTAAAATAATTTCAATTTAAGAATATAACGATAAATTTTGACAGAATTTATTGATTGAGTTTGACTTCATTCTTAAAAGTAGAAAATGCTTTTTTAATATGGAAACACACAAGACGCCTCAGTTATGAGGCAATCTTCCCTGTCGAGAAACAATTAATTAATCTTACTCTCCATGCGATCTTTACTTGATCAAAAAGAATTTAATTAAATGTCGGTGTCTTATTATTTTCCAGTCGCAATCCTTCATACACGTCTTCAGTTTTAAATTCTAATAAATATTCCTTTTAAACGGTTAACTTTGGGGTAATTTATATTTTCATTGTTCGATCTTTTTTTTTCCCAAACCTATATGTATTATTAATAGCGTAGAAAGTATTTATGAATTCCTCTTGAAGAGGGTTTATTTCAAGATGCTTTCTTTATATTTATAGCACTTTTCATTTTATTCAATGAGTCATTTTCTTTTATTAAAGTCTTTTAGTATGAAAAAAGGTTATTCAGCCAACAGTGATTGAGCCTAAATAGATAAATTAAGTACCTTTTCACGTGTTTGTTGAAATTCGAGGATGGCAAGATTATTTTTAATTTAGAAAGACTAATATGTTATAAATGACTTTTCTTATTCATAATGCCATTAAAATCGATTTTAAGAAATATGCTTTGAAATTATGGAGTGCATTTTTTATTACACAGAAAATTCGAAAATAGATTGTTTACTCAGCAGAATTTCTAAAAGAAGTTTTTAATGAATGCAAAATCACACTAACGTACAAAATTGAAGTAAAAAAAGTTTAGAGGCATGCTCTGTTAACACAATATGCAAATAATATCGTTACGAGATCTGTACGATATTGAATGATATTCAAAATATCGAACATCGTGAAGATGCAATAAGATATCTAGCGCTAACAGAACGCAGCCAAAAAATCTGAGCATATGAAAATAATTGCAGCCATTAGTAAATCAAATTCCCCTTCCAAAGAAAACTCGCGCGTGTGCATATTTCAACTCCACTTCAAGATAATATAAGATAATTTCAATAGTTTTTTGTCTTAATACAATATGCATAGGGATATAAAATATATATGAAAATTTTTATAGCAGATGCTATATGCAATATGAATAGAAGACCTAGTCTCTATACTCTCAATTCAGGAAGAATAACGACCATAGAATGTAAATGTAATATCTACCATGACCTGAATTCTTGATCATGGAAATACTTTTGAAGTATTGATTCAGCTATGAAAAAGTATGTTAATAATCATACAAGGGGAAAAAAGGTTAAAAAATATCAATATGTTGTTTTGTAATCAAATATTGAGGATAGAAATGAGCAAACAAAAATGATTTTTACAAAATTTTAATTACTTAAAAATTAATCAATATTTTAAAGCTGTTCTCCAGTTATTTCTGAAAATATTACAGAATGAAACTTTTCTTATACTGCCTTAAAATAAATTTTTTTAATTAATTAATTAATTAAAACATATTTCGTTGTTGAAACGTCATTCAAATTATTTTAATTATTCCTACAGATATTTCATCCCACATATTCCTTTCTATCTTTGAAGAACAAGGTATGAAGATTCTACTTATATTTCTATATTATATTAAATAGTTCTAATTATTTAAGATTTTAGAAAAACTTTTTTAAAAAATATTGTTTTGGAAATCAACAATGACGAAAAGAGTTCTCGCTTCTCATTCTTGCAATATATTTGGATATAAAAGATCATAAGAGGATTATTATATTCCTCTTTCAAATGATCATTGAATATATAATTTGTAGAAACTCAAACATGTAATAATTCCTAGAGTTCAGACATGGCAAAAATCTTGTAAACTTGGAAATTGATTGCCCGGAATGAAACCCACTTAGCTCATAAGAAATCGCTTCATCAAACTCTTTAAGATTGCGAGCTACAGTAGTTTACTTGATGAAGCATTTATATTATTAGCAGATGATTTCCAAGAAGCTCTATTTGTCCTATCAAAGTCATCATAAACGTTTACCACAAAGCGCATATTGAGACATACAGAAATTTCCCTTAAAGACAATTATAAAGAAACATTTGGAGACAATGTCCCACAACAACTAACAATATTTGTGATGGAAACATACCAATTGATGCCTACAATTCACTCCATTGAGCTTTTGAACAATATTCTATCAATTGAACAACTAATTAAAAAAGTCCTCTCACAAATAGTTACCTATTATAAATTTCATCAATGAATATTTTTGTTCCAGAACAGATCAACCAAGCAGTTCACAGTGCTGAACGAATCTGTGACCAACAAGCGGATTGACGGAGTCGTGAATGTGGATGATATTTTAAATTATTCAATTGAATTTTGAAAGACATTCGATCTTTCAGATGTGATCCGCACTGACAGTTACTCAAAATCAGGGTGCAAGTAAATCTTTTGCGTAACATTAACCAACACAATTGTGCTAATCTTGATGTCATTTTTTTTTTTTGCCAAACATAACCAAAGTTACATTTTTGAATAGCTAATCAAAAGAAGAAGATGTGCCTCTTTTATTCTTGAGTTAAAATGACAGTAATTCCTCGTTTGACTTATTTTCGTTAACATTAAACACTACAAAAGGTCAATCATTTCAACTACATGGATGAAATTTGGAAAAACTATGGTTTTTACATCACTATTCATATGATGCATGCTCAGAAGAGAAAGAATAAAAAAATGTATTCATTTATTTATTTGCAGCAGAACACCAAAAATATTGGATATCCCAAAGTACTTGAATAATCTCTTTCAAATTAATTGATTGGTTAAAAAATCATTGTATTCCATTTATTTTGCACTTACAAATGTCTCTTTTTTGTTTATGTGTAAATCGAAGGGAAAAAACCTGCAAATGGCAGACGCGCTAGTGTGTGTGTGTGTGTGTGTGTGTGTGTGTGTGTGTGTGTGTGTGTGTTACACATAAAGTAAAACTATTCTTTATGAAATAATTAAAAGTTTATTATTTATTTACTTTTACTTTTTTCTACATTACAGTTTTCTACATCAAGAAAGGATATAAACCTAGCAGTTTTGAATATGCTTTAAAGATCAAAATGACATTAAGTATGAAATTCTCTTTCGCAAATCTTCATTTTACACCAATTAGGTAGAATTTCATGAAATGCAAATCTAATAAATATTGTTCAAGATAGAGACGTAAAATAAATTACAAAGGTCAAAAAAATAATAATAAGACTTTTCCATTTTAAAAATAAAGGAATTTTTAAATTTCCACCTCTCTCAATAATAAAGATGAATTTGTATGTGTTGTGTTTTGGCGATCTACAAGCCAACCCGTTTTTCCTACAGCTACCAAATTTGTCACAGCTTGGAGGATGGAAATAATCACCTTAGAATTTTTTTTTTAGAATTTTAATTAACTAAAATTTGTAATAAGATACTTTTTTTAATTTTAGATATTTTAAAAATTAATTAGAATAAAAATTTAATTACTCAAAAAATGAGCTAAATTTTGTAATTTAATAAAATTGGTTTTTGTACCTGTTTAAATTTAAATAATTGATTAATTCTCCAAATTTTTCCGGATTTTTCTCTTTATAATTTACTAAACATATTTTTTTGGCTAATTTCCAACAGTAAAATGCATTGTTAACTTGGAATTCAAACTGCTTTCAATGTTTCATAATATACTTTTTTTATGTTGAAAGCTAACGAACAAGGTTTCTATTTTATATCAGTGCAGTTAAAAAAATAATTAAAATGATATCTGCTATGCATATTTCAATGTATCATGTCTAAACATAATTTCTTGAACGGCCAAACATCACGTGCCAGTTAAATCATATTTTTATTCATTATAATTGTCTCGTTGAATGAGTCACTTTAGTATTGCAAACGATTAAAATAAAAATTTGTCTCGCATTTATTGTTTAAGAAAAATATCGTACTTCTTATTTATTTCCTTTCATATAATCGCATGCGCGAAATGATATTTTTCTAGTTGTAGCGTTAGTCTTATAAGCCAGATAACATTTACGATACCGAAGTCGACTTTTTGGTATAGTGGTTACTCGGCTACAGGCCCAAGCGTCGCAGGTTCATACCGCGACCTTCAATCGCTACATAGATTTTATTTGTAGTTGTCATTAACTTATTTTTTTTTAAATCCAAGCTTTTGTAAATGGGATGCCATCACGTCATTAAAAGCTGATTTTTTGAGATGCTCGTACAGATAATAGGTTTTTTTTCGCCTACGGGTTTTGCTGACACCAAAAAATCTCATTCCTAAAACAATATCATGCTCTGCCATGATAATAAATAAATAAATATGTAATGCCACTAAGTTTAAAAAATAGATAAATTGCACAGTTGTATTTTTATAGAACTGCGATTATCTGGTTATAGATTCAATTAAAATGATTCATGTACACAATAAACATAATTTAAATAAAGTAATTAAAACCACACTGCTTCAATATCTTGAAGTTTGACAGATTTCTGAAATTATATCCAAATGATTTATCTAAGTTTAATTTTAAGCAATATCGTAGATGAACTAGCTGGTCGCTAGAAGCATCATAGTATTGGGGGAAAAAATCTGAATTCAAAGTAACATTGTCGGATTTCCCATTTTTATTTCTTAATATCTATATTTAAAGGGAAATTAGGTTCAAATCCAATATATATCTTGATTCCTTTTTAATTTTAAATCCTAGAATTAAAATAATAAATTACAAAAAACATCTACTTTGGAAACTAAGATATTGGATGTTATTAGTACAGCTGTATTAGATCAGATAGAAGAGATTATAAGTAATTGTAAGCAAGTGCTGTCATCTAGCGACTAAAATATTAAACTAAAGTATCTCAACAGTGTTTATGAGAAAGGAAATTACGAACTAATATTTCTTTCTAATTAACTAATATTTTTATCACAAATGTAAATAAAAAATCCTGGTGTCTAGTTTCTTTAGTAAAAATTTCGGAGTCCAAAAATGTTAAATTCTGAAAGTTATTGCCATACTTTTTTAAAGGAATAATTTCTGTTCCAAAATCCATGCGATTTTAAAACTCAAATTAAATTATGTATTTAAGATTTTTTTTTTAAAAAAATTAAAAGATTCAAGCTATTTAATTTATTACAGGCTCGGCATCTCAGATCAGATAATTTTTTTAATTCCTATTTCCGAAGAAAAAAATAATAAAACAAAATTCTTGTAGACTTTTCTTTAAAGAATCGGGTTTTAATAGAAGATAATAAGAACAGTTGTCCACTTTATAATGATCTAAAACGCTTTTACTTAATTTTTTGCATTGTTGAATTTCACACTAATAATTTTCACTGAAAACAGCTTAATCTTATTTTATGTTTATAAACCCTCCAAACAAAAGAACTTTCCTTAAACCTTCTTATAATTGAAAGCGGACGCATGCTTATGTTAAAGGCTGTCAACAATAGTTGAGGGAACCAAAGAAAAAATTATTCTAATTTTCTCAGAAAAATACTTTACACTATCTATATGTAAAATTTTATCCTATCAATATGTTTCCCTCTTTGTATGCTAATGTTTCTCGCAAAAATTATATTCTATTCATAAATATTTTCCAAGAAATTTCATTAATTTTCAAAAATAATGCATGTGTATAAAAATATGTTACACGGATTTAAAATTTGTATGGCATCTGCAAGTATGTTTGTAAAAGAAAAAAAAAATCTTTTATTAATCTTTTTTTCTTCTACTAGTTTAATTATTTCTGAGACATACTGCAAAAGGTTTCAAAATTATAATTTAGTATGTTAGAAGAGAGGGAAAGAAAAATTAATAAAATAATTTCAATAATTTCTTTACCATTTTAATTTAAAATTGATAGTGCCAAAAAGCAAGTTAAAACTATCAATAAAATATATTTATTACACATTAAATAACAATTTAAAAATAAATATATTTGAACACAAAATGATATATTTAATTAATGCAATAGTTTTAACTTTATACAACATTTAAATGCATATTTCTTCTCCAAGATATATTATATTGTCGCTAAAAGAAATTTAATTAAAACATTATTAAAAATTAAAAGCAAACGATTTATTTATTTTAATTAAAAACATTATTAAAAGTTAAAAGCAAACGATTTTTTTTGATAAACATATTGTATTAATTTTTATTTTGTGGAATGATATATATGTGAGTGTGAAAAAGGGAATAAACCTAATATTGTGTTACTTTGTGACTTGTTTTCCTTGCATCTTCGTGACAAGTTTGGTGGAGGCGCCGGGTACAAACCATTTAACTGTGGATTCCGGCGACAGTACTCGTTCAAGCCGTCGTTTAAAACGACTACTTCCTGAATTTGGACTGTATTTTCCAGAGCCAAGACATCGTTCAAAAATGCCCGAAGAAGTGACACAAACACAACCAACAGTATTCACGCCCGTATACCAACAACTGAGGAGTCCATCCATATTTCGGGGAGAATCTGAGGAAGATCCTAGCAAATGGCTCAAAGAATATGATAGAGTGGCTAACTTTAATAAATGGGATGAAATGATGTGTTTAGCAAATGTTTACTTCTTCCTCGACGGCACAGCAAAGCAGTGGTTTGTTAACCACGAGGATTCTTTAAATTCTTGGGAAACCTTTAAAACTGGACTGACTCAACTTTTCGGTGATCAGCAAAAATATAAGAAGAAGGCCGAAGAACAGTTAAAATATAGAGCTCAACGCGTGGGAGAGAGTACGCAATCTTCCGTACAAAGAATATTAGGACTTTGCCAAGAAGTAAACCCTCTGATGCCAGAGAATGAAAAAGTATCACACCTAATGAAAGGAGTGGCTGAAGATATCTATCAAGCACTATTAGCAAGGGAGATCGCTACAACGGCTGATTTTATAAAATGGTGCGACTTCATCGAGGACATGAAGCAAAAGAGGGTCGGAAAACGAACATTCGAAAGACTTCCCAACGTGGTGCCAATGACCGCTTTGGGTGAAGAGCCTGACCTAGTATCTCTAATACGCAGGATTGTACAGGAAGAAGTCCAGAAGATAATTAGACCAACAGAGGAACCTTCAGATGTACATCCTCAGTCATTGGAAGAGATAGTACAAGAGGAAGTCGAAAAAGTTTTGGTCCCTGTTTCTGCAAGACCAACGGAACGCCGCCAACTCACAAGTCAACGCCGAACACACAGTGATATAACGCAGAGTCCTCGGTTCGTTTCATCGACACAACCTAGAAAAACTGACTTGTGGAGAACGACCGACAACAGACCAGTTTGCTTTCATTGTGGACGTCCAGGACACGTCGTACTTTACTGTAGGGAAAGAAGAGCTATCTTCAATGACTATAGAGCTCGCCGACAGAATCCCACAGAATTCAATGACTATGGAGCCCGTCGACAGAATTCCACAGAGTTTCACCCAAGCAACAAAGAAGATTACAGATGTCAATCCTCACCCAGTCCATCCCGAGGTCGATCTCCAACACGTCACCCAAGATCACCGTCGCCCTACCGTCGATTCAATCAATCTCCTAGTCGTAGAACAGAGGAAAACTGAATGAGGCGACCTTCCTGGGAGGTGAGGCCGCATATGATGAAAATCCTCCATCTGCCGTCAAAATGTCTGGAAACCACCTCGACGTAATGATAGATAACGAGTCGATACGAGCTCTTGTGGATTCTGGAGCGTCTTTCTCAGTCATTTCAAATAAGTTTCGCCAACATTTAAAGAAAGTTATGTTCTTTAATGACAAAAATGTCGTTCTTAAAGTTGCCAATGGAAGTTTTGCACGGCCAATGGGAAGATGCATCCTACGAATTTCCATAAACAACCTAAAATTGCCGTTCGAATTTGTAGTTTTACAGCATTGCAGCCATGACGTTATACTTGGATGGAACTTTCTAGAAGCCTCTCAAGCAGTCATAGACTGTGGTCGGAGTGAGCTATTTTTTGAAGACGTCTGTCAAAAACTTTCAGAGCCGGAAACTTGGAACTTATATGCCATACAAGACTGCACTTTGGCTCCACGGTCTTTAACTAGAATATCGGTAACGGGAGCACATATTGGTAAGGACTCTGACATACTTGTAGAAGGCAATAGAGATTTATTGTTCACAAAGAATACTGTCGTACCTACCACAATAATTCCTTACCGTTATACAAGAGGAGAAATTTGGGTCACCAATACATACCTTGAAAAACAGATTGTTCCTAAAGGAATGGGCGTCGCTCATGCTGAGTGTCTAGATGAAAATAATTTATCCGCAATAACTGATGAAGAAAATAGTCGTATTTCCTTGAAAAAGACATCAGAGCCTCTTATCGACTACTCGCTTATGATAGCACCTGGGTTAAGAAATAAACAAAAAGACGAACTTGTGAAGCTTTTGAAAGAGTTTTCAGGAGTATTTACCGAAAAGGACAAATCAAAAACTACACAGACGAAAGTAAAACACCGAATTAATACTGGTGATCACGCCCCTATTAGTCAAAGAGCTTACCGAGTATCTCCAACTGAAAGGCGTATCATTCATGAAGAAGTGGAGAAAATGCTCGAGAAAGGTATAATAAAGCCATCTGAAAGTCCATGGTCAGCGCCGGTGGTCCTTGTGAAGAAAAAGGATGGCAAATGGCGTTTTTGCGTAGATTATCGTAGATTGAACAAGATCACTAAGAAAGATGTTTATCCCCTGCCTCGGATTGACGATACACTTGATTGTTTAAAAGGTGCGAAGCTCTTTTCTTCCATGGACTTATGCTCTGGTTACTGGCAGATCGAAGTTGACGAAGCAGATAGAGAAAAGACGGCTTTCGTTACTCCAGAAGGTCTATATGAATTTAAAGTCATGCCGTTTGGGCTGTGCAATGCTCCTGCGACATTTGAGAGAATGATGGATACTCTTTTACGCCATCTAAAGTGGACCATATGTCTTTGTTATCTCAACGATATCATTGTGTTTTCAGAGACATTTGAAGAACACCTTACTCGGTTAGCGACTGTTCTGAAGTGCGTTCAAGAAGCAGGTCTGATACTGAATCAAAAGAAGTGTCTATTCGGTGCTCGAGAAGTTAGAGTTCTAGGTCATCTTGTATCCAGCGAAGGAGTCCGACCGGATCCCGAACAGGTGAGGGCCGTGAGAAATTTTCCAGTTCCGAAAAATGTGCATGACGTAAGGAGCTTTCTGGGTCTCTGCTCATACTTTCGAAGATTTATTAAAGGATTTTGCTATCGGGCTGAACCGTTGCAACTTCTGTTAAAGGGCAGCGCGAAATTTAAGTGGAGTTCCCGAGAAATTGAAGCGTTTAATGATCTGAAGAAAACGCTTACTTCTGATCCAGTCTTAGGAATGTACGATGAAAATGCTCCTACGGAAATTCATACGGATGCTAGTGGATACGGTGTGGGAGCGGTTTTGGTACAGATACAAGATGAAGTCGAAAAAGTCATAGCATATGCGTCCAGAACCTTGACGAAAGCAGAAAAAAAATTACTCTACCACTGAAAGAGAGTGCCTTGCCGTAGTGTGGGCTATCAACACATTTCGTCCATATCTTTTTGGGAAACACTTCACTGTTGTTACAGATCATCATTCACTCTGCTGGCTCATGAGTCTCAAGGATCCTTCCGGACGACTTGCCAGGTGGGCAGTTCGACTTCAAGAATACGACTTTTCTATAACGTACAAAACCGGCAAGAAACATAAGGACGCTGACACACTCTCTAGAAATCCAGTCGAAGAAGAAACGTCTATCCCAGAGGAATTTATTGCAGCAACTACTGAAATGAATTTAGCTATCGAACAGAAAAAAGATCCAGCTCTCGCAAAAATAATCCTTTCTCAGACCACCCCATCTACTGTAAAGAAAGAATTTGAAATAATTGATGGAATTTTATTCAAAAAGAATTTTGATCCGGCAGGAAAAAAATGGCTACCAGTCGTTCCCAAACACCTACGTACGGATGTTTTGAAACATTTCCATGACGCTCCTACAGCCGGACATCTTGGTTTCGCAAAGACGTATGACAGAATTCGAAAACGATTTTACTGGCCAAAGATGTACCGCAACATCGTTCGATACGTAACCCATTGTCGGGAATGTCAACGAAGAAAATCTATTCCCCAACGACCGCCAGGACGTTTGGTTCCCATCCCACCAGCTATGGCACCCTTCCATCGTATTGGAATCGATCTGCTTGGACGATCTCCAAAATCTACCAGTGGAAACAAATGGATCGTCGTCTGTACAGATTATCGGACGCGCTTTGCAGTGACAAAGGCGTTGCCAACAGCTGAAGCCCCTGAAGTGGCTAAATTTGTGCTTGAAGAAGTTCTATTGAGACATGGAGCCCCTCGAGAAATTATCACTGATCGTGGGACTGTCTTTCAGTCGAAACTAGTTTTATCTCTCGTAGAACTGTGTAACATCATCCACCACAAGACGTCAGCCTATCACCCACAGACAAACGGATTGACGGAACGTTTTAATAAAACTTTAGCTGATATGTTATCAATGTATGTTGATACAGAACATAAAAATTGGGATGAGATCTTACCGTTTGTAACGTTTGCGTATAATACTGCCAAGCAAGAAACCACTGGTTTCACACCTTTCTATTTATTGCATGGACGAAAAGCAGAGACAACGCTAGACACAATGCTACCATTCTATCCTGGTGACTTGGATGACAGTTTTATCTCAAGGATGATTTCTAGAGCCGAATTATCAAGACAATTGGCTAGACTGCGGACTCTGGAGTCACAAGACAAAGATCGCCGACGTTATGACTCAAAACATCGAATGGTATTCTATGCCCCTGGAGATCTCGTGTGGATTTATACCCCTGTCCGAAAAGTCGATCTTTCTGAAAAACTTTTGAAGAAATATTTTGGTCCATATCAAGTGCTACGCCGGTTATCAGATGTGACTTATGAAGTTCAGGACTTTGATACCTCTTCTAGAGGAAGAAAGCAAAAGGATATAGTGCATGTTTTGCGCATGAAGCCCTATCATGATCCAGACAAGCAAACTCTAAACGAAGATGTACAAAAACAAGAAGATTCCATTGATGACGAAGAAAACTTATGCACTGGGCCCATGACTCGTGCAAAAATGAAAGCTCTTAAAAGAGTTTGACTTTTTTTTCCTTCTTCAGCGAGTCGCTATTCTTTTAAGAGGGGAGTAATGTCGCTAAAAGAAATTTAATTAAAACATTATTAAAAATTAAAAGCAAACGATTTATTTATTTTAATTAAAAACATTATTAAAAGTTAAAAGCAAACGATTTTTTTGATAAACATATTGTATTAATTTTTATTTTGTGTAATGATATATATGTGAGCGTGAAAAAGGGAATAAACCTAATATTGTGTTACTTTGTGACTTGTTTTCCTTGCATTTTCGTGACAATATTTATTAATAAAAAAATTGAAAATTTATAAGCAGGTAAAAAAACCCAATATAAAACATATTTTTTTATTTATTTCATTAAATTCGAAAATGACACAGCAGGAATTCCCTCCAAAATTGTTAAAAGAATCACGGATATAAATTCGAGTTTCAATATTTATCATTTCATAGAAATATATTTCCTTTTTTTTATATAAGGTCGTCATGTTTTGTTTTAAATATTTATAAAGCCTAAAAAACAAATCCTTTTTAAAAATCAAAAACCTTTCTGCGAAGATGTTAATGCCAAAATTAGAAATGCAAATACTTAAAATTAAATTTATTTATTAATAATACCAATGATCTTTTGCTTTCACTGTATATGACAAAACATTCCTTAAGAAATTGCACCATGCAACTCAAAAATATCAATTCAAGTTTTAATTAGTAAAAATTAATTATTTAAGTAATTTCAGGTATTTTAATATATTTAAAATGCTTTATTATTTAATTTTTACACTTATTTTTAAAAAAAGGATTGTTACTATAAAGATAGGATTAGTTAGTATAGATTTGTATTTTTTTAGATGAAAATCAAACCACTTTTAATATTTCTACAAATACTTAATCATGTTTTTCCTATATTATTAGAAATGAAGGTTTTTTAAAAAAATATATATTTGTTGACAAGGCTGATATAAAATGTTAAATTATTTCATTTTTTTATTCAGTATATCAAGACACTATCATTGAGCTCAATAGTTTTGGATATTATAATCTCGTAAATAATGATATTCTTTAAGTAATGAGTCAATTTAGCCAGGTTTTCAAATTCAGTAGTGTTTAAATTAATCAAAAAATGATAATAAAGACAAGTAACCCAGTTTTGAAAGTATCTGTTCTAATAAAGAGGAAGCTAGCTCAACTATAAAGATTACTAATGAAAAAGTATCAAATTACTTTTTTTAAAAAATAATTAATTAATCTCAGTAACTCAAATGTCAGATAATAATTAAGAAATTGACAATTCTGATGTTACGTTTCAATATAATAACAATTACTTTCCAGCAGCAATATTGTGGACATTTGAGTGAGATAAGATATAGTTAGATACAAACCAATTCTTCAGACGACGTCAAAAAATTTAGAGATTTATGACAATTAAAAAAATTGAAAAGTATGACAAATCATACACTGAAATGACAAAAGTCATGGGATAGCAATATGTAAATATACAGATAGCAGTAGTATCGCAGCGAAAAAGTATAAATGCGCAGTTCGTTTTCCAGAGCTTTCATTTGTTTTCAAGTTATTCATGTGAACAGGTTTTTCGTGATTTATGGCGGCACGACGAGAACTAATAGACCTTGAACGTGGAATGATAGTTAGAGCTAGAAGCATGGGTCATTCCATTGCGGATATCGTTAGTGAATTCAACATTCCGAGATCCACACTATCAAGCGTGTACCCAGGGTATGAAATTTCAGGCATCCCATCCCATCATGGACAGCGCAGTGGGCGACCACCTGCACTTAACGACCGAGACCACCGACGTCTGTGTAGAATGGTCAATGTTAATAGACACGCAACACTTCGTCAAATAACTGCAGGAATCAATGTGGAACGTACGAGGGACGTGTCCGATAGGACTGTGCGGCGAAATTTGTCTTCCTTGGGCTATGACGGCAGAAGACCGACTGGAGTGCCTTTACTGACAGCACGACATCGCCTGCAGCGACTCTCCTGGGCTCATGAGTATATCGACTGGTCCCTAGACCAGTTGAAAACCGTGGCGTGGTCAGATGAGTCAGGATTTCAGTTGTTACGAGCTGATGGTAGAGTTCGAGTGTGGCGCAGACCCCATGAAGCCATGGACCCAAACTGTCAGCAAGGCACTGTTCAAGCTGGTGGTGGCTGCATAATGGTGTGGGCTGTTTTTACATGGCATTGACTCGGTCCTCTGGTGCAACTGAACCGATCATTGACTGGAAATGGTTATGTTCAGCTGCTTGAAGATCACTTGCAGCCATTCATGGACTTCACGTACCCACACAACGATGGGATTTTTATGGATGACAATGCGCCATGTCACCGGGCCAGAACTGTTCGCGATTGGTGTCAAGAACATTCCGGACAATTCCAGCGCATGATCTGGCCACATAGATCGCCCGATACGAATCCCATCGAGCATTTATGGGACATCATCGAAAGGCCCGTTCGTGCCCAAACTCCTGCACCATCCACACTTTCACAATTATGGACGTCTATACTGACATCATGGCCCAATATTCCTGCAGAGGACTTCCAACGACTTGTGGACTCCATGACACGTCGATTTGTTGCACTTCGCTGGGCAAAAGGAGGACCGACACGTAATTAACAGTCGTCCCATGACTTTTGTCATTTCAGTGTACTTCATTACGATGAAGAATCTACCCATCCTTGTCTCCATTCCAAAAGAAACAATTCAAATCTTTTTACTAGAAGAAATAACGATACATTGCATTCCCTTATAACCGATATGTAGCAGGAGGAACTGCCGCTGGAATTTCCTCTAATATGCAAACAAAAAATTAATGAAGAGACTGGATACAATTAGCAATATCAAACATTAAGTTAAAAAAATAATAATAACGATAATACGGGAAAAAAATTCTCAGTCAGTATAAAATCCGGTACTATGCAATATTTGACTCAGAAATTAAAAGAGAAAATTATTTTTAGACTCCATGTCGACAAACAAGTGGAAAAGGAGGAAAAAAACTAGATCATAAAAAGTTTTTTATTTGATACAATGCATCAGCTTTAGTAATGGGAAAACAAAGTTTCTAAGCTCATTTTTCAAGTTTTATGTACTTTCTTCACATAATTTGAAAGAGTTTTGTGAACTAGAATGCTCTTTGCGCTTAAAACAGTTGAAAAATCTATAAAGAGAGTTTATCAATAATGTTATAATGCATGCTTATTTCAGAATATCTCCAAATTTTTCAAATTACAAGCAAAGAATGCTGTTTTTCCAGGTGTCCAGGGTATGAACACAAAAGTAAGGAAAACTTCTCTGTGGAATGCTATAACTTAAGTTATTTGAAATTTCCAATAATGAAAATCTAATAAAGGGAAAAAAAGTCAAATTTCCAAACAAAATCGATTATGGCTCAACTGATAAGACAAATAATGAATAGTAAAACTTCAAAACATCAGCACTTCTGGTGAGGAAACCCTTTTAGATACACTTGTTATGATATCAAGAAATTAAGAAAATTTTTGCTAATATTAATATTTGTCAAACATTTAACTGCAGGAAAATAAAAAATGTAGCATTTGAGGATAAACTCATACTCTTAATTGAAGTCCAGATACAAAGCTCAATATATATAAATTAATTTACCATTCCTTTTTTTTTTATTCTTGTCACCCAGCTCTCAAGGCAAGTTCTCAGCAAACTTGATTTTCCTAATAAATTAAGTACATAAGAATTGCAATGGTTTAAAATCTAAAAATAATTTTCAACTTCCTATTCCTCACAAACCAGTTTTATAGTACTTAATTATTACACGTCTTAAAAACTATGTAATATCCATATATTATAGTCATTTTATATTGTTTAAACCACATTTTGCATCATTACAAGGTATCAATTTGCTCACGCTGTTCTGTTTATGCATAAGGCCACAAGAATTTAATGAGTTAAGTAACATAAAATACACTGCTTCTCCAGCAATCATAGTTTTCCTGTATAACAGTTTTAAAATATTTTAGTAAAATAGTTTGAGAAAACTGTAGTTACAACTGTTGTGTTGATACATAAATTCAAATAATTTTCAAATCATCAAAACAGAGCCCTAATAAATTAAGTTGGAAAAACAACTCAATGATCTTATGTTTGTATTCATCTATTAGGACAATATCATACATTCATTAGGATAATTCATTTATTAAGATGTAAACATTTATTGTTTGTACTCATTTATTAGGATATATTCAGTGTGAGGCATTTAATAACATTATCATTTTATTCATTAAATCAATAATAGCTTTACAAACTAGAATTTTATTGCACAAATAAAATGTTTTAAAAAAGAGAGAAAAAAATAACCATAAAACTTTCTTCTACATCACCATTTTGGCATAATAGCATCTAATAATATTAAAATGCTCTATATATGAATTAAAGAAAGTTGTAAGTAAAGAAATTCTATTTCTTCAAGTCATATAACATTTCTATGATAACAATTAATGCCATTCATACATATATACTAGCATTCCCGCACCCGGCATTGCTCAGGTAATGGAATTAGCGGAGGATAACAGTGCTCCGTGCACTTAGTTACGAAAATCCCCTATAATTACTTATTATCTATAATTATGTCTAATTTTGGGAGGGTCCCTGGACTCCTTATATATACACCATTGTCCTTAACGATCCTTTTAAAGTATTGATTTTCTTTATAAACGCAAGTCATCCACATTTTATTGTTATACCTATGCTTAAGCAAGAACTTCTTTGTATACAACATTTTCGGATTTTTTTTTATCTGGTTCTAAAATGATTAAGCTGCTAGATGAACTCACTCTGGAAAAAGCTACATAAAATTGGCCGTGTGAAAAACAGTCTCCTCTTAAATCGATCCCTGCTACTTTTAATATCTGTCCTTGTGACTTATTAAGGGCTATTGCAAAGCAAACTTTTAAAGGAAACTGCATTCTTCTAAATTCAAAAGGATAGTCCGACGGAATTAGTGGATTGCGGGGTATTAAAATCAACACTCCTCGAGCACATCCAGTAATTATCGTAGCTTCGATTACATACTTATTAAGTCTAGTCACTTGTTGTTGGGTGCCATTGTATAACTTTTAAGCACAAAGGTTTCGTAGTAGCATTACTGGTGTCCCAACTTTCAGGAGAGTATGGAAGGTGGAAAACCTGGAATGAATTCATAAGACGCGTAATTTTTGCAGGATTGTTTCCAAAATTGATCAGGGTGTGGCAAAGCAATGCCAAATTATATATAAAAAATTTAGTCTCATTTTTATTTATCAATGAATTAGATTTGTACTGTTGAAGAGGAAAACCCAATAAACGAGAAAATAATTTTTAAATACGTAATTTTCTATCAGATTTTTTACAATCTTTCACACGATTTTGAAAACATTTTTGAATTTTATGTTAAAAAAATTTGATTAAGTTATATTGAAAAGTTTCGGTGTAATTAAATTTTAAAGCGCCTGTTCGTTAAAAAATTCGCTAAAAATTCAGTTTTAAAAATTCGATTTTTTAAATTGTATTGCAGAATACTACATCGTGTTGTCTTTCAGGGAACATATTTTCTGTATTTTTCTAGCTAAGCATCTATTTTACACGGCCGTTCAAGAAATAGACCCGTCAAAATTGACCTTTTTTTGAAAAATCGATTTTTAATTTTTGCGTCGACGTTTCGTAAAAAAAATTATACCTCCGTATTCTGCGATAGAAAGTCCATCCGATTCCACAGCGATATTGAGTATAAGTTGAACGGACGCGTAACGATGGCAATTTTAAAAACCCGGTTTTACGGGACGAAAAGGTACTCATGAGCGATCGCTGCTCCGGAAGACCGTGTTTCACTCGGAAAGTAGCATTACAGGTTTAAATTTAACAGAAATTAAGGGATTTTAATTAATTTCTCCCGAACTAATTGATACTTCGAAAAATAAACCACCCTATCTTTCAAGTTGGATCAAACTGCATGTGGTGTGCAAATCTTATTAAAATCGGTTCAGTAGTTTAGGAGTCCATCGCGGACAAACAACGTGACACATAATTTATATATATATATATATATATATATATATATATATATATATATATATATATATAATACAGCAATGACTGTTCTGTTTGGCATAACAATCATCTTAAATTTAGATAGTTTAAAAAAATATTTGTTAAAAAAATGTAATGCTGAATATGAAATTAAGTTAATATTAAACATTTACATTACATAAGATCAATACCCTTAGTCTATAGTATTTTAATGCAATTAAATTAAAATCTGATAGAATATTTTTTTGAAAATTCAAATTTACTCAAAGAAATTCTCAGAATGCAAATTCAGATTTTAATAATGACTTTTATTGATGCAAATGATATATTGAAGGAAAAAAAAATGTTTACAAATTGTAAAACTTTTAGTGACCATTGATTAATGTAAGAAAAATACAAACGAACAATATTCAAGTATTTGTGACAGAAATCAATGCAGCCACAAATATAAATTTCAATTAAAATAATACTGGAGAGCAAAATATGCACAACTGGAAAAATGATTTGTTCAAAAATTAAGATACAAATTTCATGAAAAAAATGTAAAATTATTATAACACAGTAAGACATTGTTCCCATCGACATAAAAAAATATCACAGTTTCAAGTAAAGATACAAAAAAAAGTAGGAAAACACATAGTGATATAATTATATTGATAAGCATGGGAATTATTACCCTGATTTTTCAAAGCACTTCTACAATCTATACATTCATACCATACCCAACCTATATATATCAATCTTTCTTTATTTTCTAATAGTATGCTTTCTAACTAACTCATTATTCACAAAAATAGTTCATGTGAAATTTTAAGGCTAAATATATTAATGGATAAAAAATAATAAATTTATATGCTTTGAAATCTTTGAAAAAAAAATCAAACATAATTTTAAAAATGCAAACACTTTCTTTTGTATGTAAAGAAAAACAGTTGGAAACATGTAAAAAAACATTAATAAAAGATTAAAATATAATATGCTATGCATATTTCAATGTATCATGTCAAAACATAATTTCTTGAATGGCCAAACCCCACGAGCTCATGCAAATTAAATTCCATTTTTGTTCATTTTAATGGTTTCATTGAAATAGTCACTTTAGTATTGCAAATGATCCAAAAAAATGGTCTTGTAATTATTGTTTTAAAAAATATCACATTTCCTATTTATTTCATTTCATATAATCATGCGCTCAAAATGACATTTTTCTAGGTTTTATTTGCTGCAGTCATTAACTAATTTTTTTTTAAATAAGAGCTTTTGTAAATACAATGGGAACATGTTATTAAATGCTAATTTTTTGAGATGCTTGTGCAGACAAAAGAATTGTTTATTTTTTACCTACAGGTTTTTATTGACACCAAAAACTTCATTCGAAAAAAAAAAAAAAACAGTGTTCTGACATGATAACAATTGGAAAATTACACTTTATCATTGTTCATTAAGTACTAAATAAATTTACAGTAAATAAAGAAATTTAAAATGCATTATTATTATCAACAAAATAAATAAAATATTAACTAATGCATGTTATGAAGCTTGGCACTTATATCTGATTCATAACAAAGCATATAATACTTTCCTGTACATAAACTTTACAATTAAAACTAAGCATATATGACAATAAAACAAAAACCTTTAATATTTAAAGGATTGTAAAAGAACACACATTTATAATTATTGATAGCCATTTAAAAGCAATAAATTTCTTACAATTTTTTAGACATTCGTGAACAGTTAAATACATTTATCTAGCACATAAATCTAAAAAGAATATTAGTAAAAGTTTTTGTTTCAAGAAAATTAAAGTTCAAACTCTTACATTATGTTTTATATTATATCACAAGATGTATGAAAGTGTAAAAGATATTAGATTCATAACAATTTTTTATCATTCTGTTAGTTATTAGGATTCAGCATTGCAAAGCACTTATAAAAGAGCATTATACAAGCATAGAAGCTCACACAACTTTTGATAATTCTTTCTAACAAACTAGATACATCACATTCACTTTACACTACATTCTTATAAGCAAACAATGGATTGAATGCTAAATTCTATTCCTTTAACATACAATCAAATCATTATCAATCAGGCATTTAGATATTCTCAGTCTATAATTATCAGTTAATACATTCAAATGCATTTTATAGAATTTCATCAGAAGCAATTAAAAAATCACAGGTTATCAAAGGCAAAAAATATTGGCTTGTAAGGCAGAGGGAGCTTAATTTAAAAGATGTAATAAGAACAGTGTAGACATTTAAGAAAATTTAAGTAATATAGAAACACTAATAAAGTAAACACACTACAAATACAGGACAACATACAGACTACATGACAGCACTTGTACAATTAAAAATTATAAGACATTCACAAAAAATTAAGCAAAAAAGAACATTTTGTAGTTACTTACAAATAATATATAAATTTTCAGTCAACATAGCAATAAAATATTGAAGCAAGCTCAAATTCATGTTTTAAAAAGTCAGTAACTTTTACATACATTTTTAATTCTAGCATATTTGAGTACAATTATTTATATGCTTATTTTAATAACCATGAAAGTAGTTTGTGTCTTAAAATATAGGTAAATTCATGAACACCAAATTTACCACTACTAACAAAACATAAAAAGAAAAAAACTCCCAAGTACACTATTAATATTTCATCATAGTACATGTTACACTAGAAATATTTTCATACAGTTTTTAATAACTGTATTCTTAAAGATCCTTCCAGTATACCGTTTAACATATTTATTACATAATATAAAAGATGAAAGAATAAAGTTAAAGTTTAAATATATCAATTAAACAAAAAATTTACTGGAATTTCAAGTTTATTTTTTTTCTGCACATTAATTAATATTAATATTCTTGCCTAGTAATATGAAACTTAATTTGTTCTATTTACAAACTTATCGATTTATATATAATCTGAATAATTTTATACATATATAACAGAGCAACATATATTTTTGCATGCATAAATTGAGAAAAAATTAAACTATAATTATTAGGCAATTTCAAATTCTATATGTGTGAATTTTTGCAAATAAGTAGCTACATAAAAATACATCATTATACATCATTATTGAAAAAAGCAAATGCAAATGGTGGCAGTGAGCACAATATCACAGATCCTATTGAATTTATGTGTTCACATAAGAAAAAATATATTATTGGGAAAAACTAACCTTCTACCAATCAGGTTTAGTAGAGAACATGAAACTGGTGTTAACTATCAAATGATAAATTAAGGTTATACGTAGAGAAATTAAAAAAAAAAAATAATGAGATATTTAAATGAAATTTCTTAAAATAGAAAATAAAAAGATAAATTAATATTGAATTCTTCAGAGTAATAATCAATATAAATGAATGATAAACATTAATGTATTTTCTCAACTTACATGAAATTCAAAAACGTGTAAATCACCAAGATAATTAATTATCTAAACTTAACAAAGCATTACAATTTAACATTTTATAAGTTTACAATAAATAATTTTTCATAACATCCTTTAAAAAATATTAAAACAGTTAGATATTGGAAGACATAGAATGACAAGAAATAGAAGACATAGAAATATTCTTAAGTACTTATTAAAATATAATGTAAATTGACTAATTATAACAGTCAGTACAATTCCAATTCAGAAATCATAATTAGAGCAAAAGATTTATTACCAAGCAAAATCTATTAACTCAATAAAATATAAGGGTGAGTTTCGACAACAACAAAAAAAGAATTATAATGAACTATCACTAGTGAAATAATGAAGTAACAGAGATTTTTACATCACATGAAGGCAAATAATAAAGGTCATTTATCCATGGAAGCAATTAAAATGTTATGTATTATTTAAAAAATGATTTTTATAAATTATATCCTCAGAAAGTAGAAAACAGTTTGAGAATTAATGAGACATATTACATGAAACAGTTTAAAATATTAACCTTTACAAAATAAACATGTGTAATGAAAAGAATATTATTTTTTAATTAAATATAAGAATATAACCTCACTTCCCCCAAAAAAAGGAGCTTTTAAAAGAAATTAAGTAAATATAAATAAATTCTTCTCATTACATAGATAAGAAATTTTATAATACTTATAAACATGATGTATTTGTAAAACTTATTTTTAATTATTTTTTTTTTCTAATAAGACACACTTTCAGTAACTTTTGACATTTTTTTTAAAAAAATTCCATCACATTATAGCATTAGCATTTTTTATTTACATTTTAATTGCATTAAATGTAAATAAGTACAGAAATTATTGTACTTTATGCAACTGTAACATTTGTATTTATTGAACCTACACAGTAAGTATTTAACTTTTTCCATACTTTACATTTATTTTAGATTGATTTTAAAGAAAGAAATTCTGAGGATACTGCAATGTAATAATAAATTTCCAAATTATTGCTTCATAATATTTTTAATCTGCCATTAAAAAAGAAATGCTTTTGAATGACTATTCATGCTAATTTATAATAAAGGCATTACTGCATTACTTCTACATGAAATGGATTTTAATAGGAAAATACCATTTACTATCTGATCAAGTTTGAATGATTCACGCTGTTAAGAGATGCTTCTTAATTCTCATAATTACGTAATATGGTAAAAATTTTAAATTGGTAGATAAGTAGATGTTTACCTAATTATTTCAAATTGTAGCAAATATAAGAAAATGATATATGACTTGTCTAATATACATATTTAAAATTATACAAATAATACTCTCTTCAATCATAAGTAACAATAAAAAAATCTAAAATAACTTTTTTACAATATTAAATGAAAAAGAAAAGAGTAGATCCTTATATGAACTGCAATTATTTACCTGCAAATACTATAAAATACATTTCATATTAACAGAAAATTTTTTGCAGCTTATAAAAAGATTCAATGCTTTTAAAATTTCTTAGACTAAATTATTTAATTGTTTTTATTAATATAATGTAGCCAATTCGTGTGACCTCATAATAAAATAACAAATATTATTTAACTTTTCCTCCTATAAATAGCTAATCATTGCACAGTATGATAAATCTGTGCATCTGTGGTCTAATATATCATGCTTTTTTAAGATATTGTGTCCATATTTTGTATGTATATATTACTGTATTTGACTACTATAATACAAAACCAAAAGATCAACAACAAAATAAGAAATTTTTTAAGTGAAAATTTCCAAATTATTATATTATGAAGAGTGAAATTAAAAAAAGTTGTAAACCTATATTATATTAGGTATTACAATAGTGAAAGCATTTCCAACACATTGGTGAAAATATTTGTTTATAATTAAAAAAGAACCTAATAAATTATTGAAATAAAATCCATCAAACATTAATGTATAAAAAGGCCTTAATAAAATTTATATTAAACTTATTTTTATAAAGCTAGTGAATAATAAACAAAATTAAATAAATCAAAGTTAATAAAACTTCCAACAGAAATGAAATTCAATTCCCAGTGATAGTAAAAGTAAAATACAATAACTCATTTCAAATGAAAAGAAAGACAGTTCACAGAGCAAATTTCTGATGGAAAGAATATTTCCAATTTTAACTGCAGAAGCACAATAAAATACATAATGTACATGAACAAGAAAAGGCTCCAGCCTCTAGGAATTACAAGTTCTATTTTATTTTTAAAATAAGCAAAGAATTAATGTTACCTTTGAACAGATTTCCATAATAAATATATTAAAACCATTTCTTTTAATACTTTTTATGAAAGCAAATTTTATTTTCAATAGTTAGAATTCTTAATATATTTAAATAAGATTACAACTTCTACAGAAAGTATAAAACTCTTTTATAATATGCCTGTTAATAAATGAGGGATATGGGATATTAAGGAATTGCCTCAAAGAAAAACTTGCTAAATAGAATATGGAAAATTCAATAACATTTTATTCAAACAAATAAACAACAAAACAAAACAAAAAACGGAGATATGCTTTTACAGTATTAAGCAGAATTCAGTTAAGTGAATCACTAAAGCAATAAGTATTATAATGCACATAAATAAAATGCATTATGCATTGTTGATATGTCAAAAAAAAATCAGATTAAGAACATCACATGCATAGACAAGAAACAAATAATCAAAAAATTGTTTTGGTTCATTTCAAAAAAATGACAAATTAGAAGACGGTGCAACTCTGATAAGAAAGAGTATTAGAACTTTAACAATGAGCATTAACCATTAACTCCTTTGGCAATAGCAATCCACTTCAGATGGAAGAGTATGAATACAATACAAATGTGTATCCATACTGAGGTTGAGAAAAATATCTTTACATTTTTAAGATATTAACCAATAGATATGCAACTTGTTCTTATATTATTTTAACATACAATCAATGTTTCCTTTAAGTAAAGAAACATTAAACAGCAACAAATCATTGATATTGTCATTTTTGATTCAATATAGCAATTCAATAAGAAATGAAAGTTGTTGCATGTTTTATCCCATTTTCATTAATAATTTAGATGCAGTTCTATTGCAGATGATGCACTGCGTGCAATTAATGATACCTGAAGGAAATATTTTAAATATTGCTAAAAAAAAGCTTTGATATATAAAATTATTTTTAGAAACTTATTTTTTCGGTTGAATATAGAAACACACAAGCATAAATTTAAAAAATGCATGCACAATACTTTGCTTTTTTTAATGAATAATCTTTTATAATAAAAAGAGCTTTTCAGATGCCCAGCTGAAATGTCTAAAATAAACAAATGCTTCAGTCAATATAAAATGTTATAAAGTTCTTAAGAATACAGAAATAATTAAATTCAAAAATAAGGATGAGAAAATTACATGAGCAATAAACTAAAATTCACCAAAACTTAATTCAAAATCTAGCTATTAATTAATAAATTAGTACCAATGCAACTAAAATGAAAAATATTATAAAACAAGACACTAGTAATATTTTTAAAAAACAGCAGCATGAAGTAATTTCTTACCAAATTAACCACATGATTTCATTTCATAGATATAAGAATTTCAAAATTATGAAGATTATTCTGCACAGCAATGTAATCGCTAAATTTTAGTTACAAATTAGTGAAATAAGAGGGTTTATTAATTGATTTGAAATTTTAGAAATGCACTTTTTTTATTTATTCATAAGAGAAATTTTGAATTACCAAATTTCTATAAATAAAAGAATAGTTCTATTCATTTATAAACTAGAGCTTTAATATTTAATTATGGTTTTTATTTCATAAAAAAATAGCAATTTACCAACATTGATATTCTGCCTTTAACTAGGTAATCTGAAATATGATTCTGATCTGAATTATGACATAGCAATAAAAATACACATACACTATAAATTTTATATTAAGTTTTTGAATACTTTTATGAGTATTTTGCTGCCTTGTGAAATAAAAAAAAATAATGAAAACATGCAAGAAGCAAATACTGATGCAAAATATCAAGATATTAAGTTTCCAATCAACTGATATATAACATTATTTTTTAAAAAAATCTTTATCCCATTCAAACAAAAACACTGACTGAATGTTTGTAGAAGCAATTCTTATATTGTGTTCATTATATACTCAAGCATGAAATAAAATTGTAACTTAAAATAAGCTTTTTTAAATAATTTAATCATTAGAAAAATAAATAGCTAAATAAAATCAAAAACAAGAAAAAAAATCTGCTATCGCAAATATCAAGTTATCATGTGAGAACATAATTTCGTGAATGACCAATCATTGCAAATGTTTGGATTAATTGAACAATATAAACTAATTTTTAAAAAGATTATTATTAATGTTTGAAGAAAGCATTCATAAAGTTAAAAAAGCTGAAAAAAATAGTCTCAACAAAAAGCGGCAGATTCTGCATATGTATGGATTAACCAAACAATTTAAACTATTTTTTTTAAAAAGATTTTCATTTATGTTTGAATATAGCTTTCTTAAAATTAAAAAAAAAAAAAAAAACTGAAGAAAAAAATCATCAATAGGTCTATATTTCGAAATTACAACCATTTTTTATCAATATTTTTTTAAGAAAGTTGAAAATTAAACTTTTATTTGTTGCCTATGCTATTTTGGAGACACCACAAACCCTTATAACCAAGACATCATGTTCTCACATGATAAAATAATTTGTTTGAATAAAGATACAATGCTATAAATATGAAATTTCATCTTTCATGCAAGAATAATTTTACAATTTATTAAATAGTACTTTTTAAAGGGAATATGCTTAAAATGTTATATTTCATGTAATTTTAAAAGATTTCTAAGATTTTAAAAAGTTAAAAAAGCACTGAGTTGGTTAATATAAGTTGCATTTCTGAAATTTTTATGTACAAAATTTATTACTCAGTTTATTTCATCATTCATTTACAATAACATGCTTTACAAAGATATATATAACACTGTACAACAGATAGAAGTTAAAATAAGCATATGCCTGAATATATTACTTTAAAAATGAAATTAATGTTTATTAAAGATATGCTTAGTGAACTAGAAAGATATAATAAAATTGCAAACATGAAGTCCAAATGAGATATGAAAAGGGAACAAAAGATATTTCTACATTTTTCTATTTTAAACTTATTTGAATGTATTCCAAAGGAAACTTTACAAATATTTTTTAAAAGAAATGAAATAAATAAATTGGATTTTCATATTTTTTTTTAAATTTTTGAATAGTTTTGCCAGGTTTTTTTCAAGGCAGGGGTGGCACTTCTGAGATGAAAATTTAATAAATGTATGGTTATATTAATCCTAGTTGATGATACCCTAGAATGATTAATTTTTTTCTGGCATGAAAGTAATGAACTTATTCTAGTAAGACTAATCTGATACGACTATGTAAGACTTATTCTAACTATAACAATAAAGATAATTTACTAGTAATGATTTTGAAATACTGCATATTATTTTAAAGAGTAACATATAACAACTCTACAAATATGATCACTTATTCATGCATTTTGCTAGAATTATGAGGTTTAGTTGTCTGGAGGATAAGTGATTATTCACTTATATTCTAATTAACAGAAATAACAGTAACCAAAGATTTAAATAAATAGTAACATGATAATAAAGGACGATTTCAAAATTACTTTAGAAATTAATTACTGAAAAATATAACATTAATTAAAAATCTGCATAACAAAAATTTAATAAATGCATGTAATTCATTTGCATACATGCATTATAAAAAAAGCAAGAAAATATGTCTGTTAATGATAGACAAAGATTTAAAAAATATATACAGAAAATAAAATATTTGATGAAAAGACAAATGGGAAAATATAAACATAATTTGGCATAATAAAAAAAGTACAAATTTAAAACTAAAATGAAAGCACTGTACACAAGCACACCTAAATATCATTTTGAAGACTAGATATATGCATATATTTGGCCCTGATACAATCACAAATAACAATAAATGAAAACAAAAAGTTACTTTTGTAAACGAAATTTGAAAATTTCCTTTTCTGGAACAGGTGCAGTAAGATACACTAACTTTGTCACACCCCAAATTGAATCAGTAAGTATTGTAAATGGTACTTCATCAGAACGAGATCCAGCCTTGTTAGGTATTAATCCAGTCTTAGGAAACTGGATATGACATTGACTAGGTTTCAGTGAACGACTGTTGCTTCGAAGACTAAGCCTGTAGACAGTTTGCGGCTGAAGGAGAACAGGCTTTTTGAGCAATACTTCAGTCTCAAACATAGGCTTAGAGCTTGCACCGGGAAGGCTTGTAGTGATTTCAGTGACTTCAGCTAGGTTCAATTCAAACACGGGGGTGTTTGAATTTCCAGCTTCACTTACAAGAACTACATAATTATTTGAAGTTAAGAAAGATGTTACAGTAACTAAGTGAACACTTATTAAAAACATAGAATGATCAGCAAGAAATCTGAAACAAGTAAAATTAGTAACATTATCAGCCAAGCAATCTAAATCAATTAATTGCAAAGTCACTCTTTTGGCATAATCAAGAAGATGAGATGTTACACAAAAACTTTGCCTTGAGTGGTAGCTATTGATTTCAGCATGCAAAAATTGAGGTAAGGTATGTAATTCATCACTATTAATACTTCTAGTGCAAAGATATTTTCGGAATGGTACCATTATTTCTACAATACTTTCTTCGGTAAGAGGTTTATTTTGACGGCAGCACTCCATTACAGCCCAACGTAGTAAAGCATTAACCACGCACATTTCTCCATCTACATTAAGACTGTAACTGGAGATTACAGCCATAACTGATTCCTTATTTAAATACTCAAATCCTTGGCTTCTTAAAACGATGCAACCAGTTCCCAAGATAATTTCTAAACAAATATTGCCTAAAAAGAAAAATGTACTTTAATATATTATTTCATAAAAATAACAAAGATGAAGTTAGCAATTTAACAGCAAAGCATATTTAATGTCTTTCATGTCCATGAAATTTTTTGAAAAATTGCATTGCACTATACAATTTTATGAATTAATTGGCTAACAATAAACAGTTATAAACAATTCTACCAAATCTTTTAAGCTAATTATTGAAAAAAACCATTATGTATTAAATTATAAAGATAACTAATAAAGATTATATTCTTAAACTTTCCAGTATAGTATTCAGCAACTTTGTACTAAAGTTGTCTAGAAATTTCTTCATGTATATAAACATATATAACTTTATATCCTAAGAAATTGTAAAATATCAAGAACAATCTAATTTAAATGGATGAAGCAAACATTTTAAGAGAATTAATGGAAAGAAGAACAAAATTCAGGTTCACAGTTCTGATTTCTGTTAGTTAGGATATTGCAGCAACAGATTTAAGGAAATAAGCATTTTTATTAATATATAATTGATGAAAAAAATATTATTACTATTTTAAATGAAGCAACAAATCATTTGTATGGGTGTGGGTGTATGTTTTTGTATAATATTTTTAAAAATACAAAACAACGTTTATTAAAAATAAATACAATACAATGTTTAATTTAAATAAAAATTGGTAAAAAAGAAATTGGCTAAGAAAATTTCAACTTTCATGTGAAAAAGTTTTATATAAATACAAGTTCATTAATTTATCCATATTTGATCACCACAAATGTCCATTAAAATTCAATTTTGTTAAATGCAGCACAAGTTACAATTATTACTTAAGCAAATACTTTTATAAACATAAAAAAAAAACTAACTTTATAATTAACAGCAACACAGAAATTTGGGAATTTTAAAACAATAGCAATATAAATACATACTATCAATTTTATATTAATTCAAAAACTTAATAGAAATTTACACTGTGATGTATGAGGTGTGTTTGGAAAGAAGTACTATTGAAAAAATTTATAGGATTAAACACTGTAAATTCAATACCTTGGAAAAATGCTTTATTAACAGGATTAATTTTTTTAAACAGAGAAATTTCAATGAAAACATTTTTGTTTCTTTATTTGTCTATTGGTACAAGTAAAACAATGGAATATAATTTAACAAATCATAACTATAGAAATTAATTTTGTAAAAACTCAGCTAATTATGAAACTGGGAATTTTATAAGTCAAAATAAAGTTTCTAATGGGAAAATTTTAGCATGTATTTACAATAAATAAAATATTTGAATTTAACTAAATTATTAAGATAAATTAGATAATTTCTATTCAAATTAAATTCTAAATCTAAATTTTTCAAAAACTCAACACTAAAAATTTGTAATGACAAAGTTTCTGAAATTGAAGCTAAAAGCAACCTCCATATAAATTTATATATTAGCGAAGAAGTTAAGAAATTACTTTAACTTAAAAAGGATAACAAAAGTATGCTTGACAATATTTTAAGGTCTCCTCACCCCATTACTGAAAGTGTGTATTCTTCTAGTGATTTTTACTTTCATTAAATTACTTTATTTTTCTCCTATAGATTTACTTTCTCTCAACCTGCTGAGGATTTCATACTAGAATTCTATCAAACAAAGAGGTTTAGTTCTTGTATGAAAGTCAATTCATCACAAAACAAATTTTCTCGTTTGAATTGCAGCCTGAAGATATTTCATAAAGTCTCCAGCCAAAATGAATTATTTCATTTCTTTTTGCCTTAACTATTTCTTAATTTCCATTAATTTCTTGCTTTTTTTATTCAATACGATTTTTTTTTTTCATTTATAAAATATGTATCAGCTGAAGGTAATAAAGCTGTTATTGTCTACTTTAATGGAATATAATTTCATCCTTATATGCCTGAATTAATATAATTCACTGTTCAATGATTTTCATTTCTTCATGTCATAAACATAGTAGATGAAATTCTACCTTTATATATTTTATTATATTAACTTTAACTTTTATTTTACAAGAAAACTTAATGTTTTTAGATAATCCAACAAATTTCTTTAATAATATTCAATGATTTTTCATATTTTATTATGTCCTTTTTTGGGAGGGGGAGGGGTATTTAGCGTATTGTATTTATTATTTTCCGGATAATTTAAAACAGCAAAATAAGTAATCATTCCTTACACATCCACATAGAAACAGTTTCATAGGATCATTAATATGATTTTAAAATTGAAAATAAAACCCTCTCCATCCACAAACATTACCACATCATTCTGCTTACAATATAAAAAAAATTAAATATTCAAATCATTGGTACATTTAAAATACCCATTTCTATTACTGATGGGTCTTATCAAATTTTGTTCCATCTTGTTCATACTATTAAGTTCCCTCTACCTTGGATACCAAAAATATAGCTATTAAGTTTCATTTGTTTGGCTAATTAACATATAGGCAATCAATTATTTTTGATCAGATTAACAACATATTAATATTTCAATTATTTTTCTTGCATTTTTCACAGTTTATTCTTAGAAGCAGAATAATTCATATTACTTTTATTTATACCTCAATCCTGATTTCATTGAATTGATATTTGAATACTGAAATCAATATATTTGTTCAACTAATCAGCCTGATTAAATTCTAATATTCCATAAATGTTAGTTATTTTTAAACATAACTCTTAGAAATATGTCAATTTTTTATAAAAATAAATATATTATTAATAATTAATAAATACTATTTAATAATAACATTTTTACATAAAATTATCAAGTTCTATTTTTTTTTTATCCTTTAGGTATTTTCTTAAGAACTACAAGTAAATCTAAATCATACTATCCATTAAAAGTTTTCAAAATGTATAGAAAATAGGTAGGTAAATTGTTTTGAATATATTAAATCAATCTCATACACAATTGTTTTAAATGATTAGTTGTTTATTTAAAATTAGATTAAATAGATTCAAATACATAAAAAAAATATAATTCTGTATTTTTGTCATAGTTTTCCACTTATTAAACTTTTGCTTCCCTTTAAAAATTACTGATTTGGGTTCCTTATATCTTTATCCGTATTTAAAATCATTATATAATTATTTCTAAATTCTAACTGAATATGCTACCTCTCCTGACTGTTTTGTTATCTACCAACATATCTGTTTTCTATTAGGCAGGTTCCTTTACCTTGGATACCAAAAAAAGTTCCAGCATTGTGTGTTATTAAGTAGTTATTCCCAAATTGTATGTTATTAGGTAGTTATTTAAGCATTGTATTTTATATTTTTAATTTTATAGAAATATAATTTTATACAAATATAATTTTATACAAATATTTCACATATAATTTTAAACATATTTTTTTATACATTTTATACATATAATTTTATACAAATATTTAAAAAAACCATCAAGTAAGTTACCATTTAAATACCTTTAAAAAAACTGTAAATATTCTACTCAATATATAATAGTAAACTCTTTCTATAAATCTTATATTGATAATCTTTATCTGTAATATCACATTCAATTACTCTTTTGTAAAGATATATTTGTTTTGCCAATTTTAGCTTCATTATAAATAAGAAACATTTTTTCTCAACGATATTAACTCAAATTTATCCAATAAAATTGTTTGAAGTTTTCTTAAAGCATGGATTTACACAAATTTTTAGAGAAATGGTAGAATTGAATTTAAACTAATATAAAAATTTTGATTTTAAATAATTCTCAATTTTTTCACTATATCATGTAGTTTTTATGTAATATTTGCAAACATCTTGAAATTAGATTAATCAAATTCAAATCATACCCAACAACACCATACAAAATCATACCCAAAAAAATTATATAAATAAAATGAAATAAAATTTGGAAGTTTCTAATTTAAATTATATTCATTATAAACTAGTTCTCTATAACAGTAAGTTAAATAACAATAAAAAATTCTGTATAAACATATATAAATAATAGATTAAAATGCAAATATGTTATATATGTAACAAATACTAGTTAATTTATTACTTTGATACTTTGATATTCCATTACTTTTAGAATACTTTTGATATTTCATTGTATAAAATGGACTATTATCATGTTGATAAGAGAAGTTTTCTTTTTAATAAGGTTTAAAATCTTTTTTAATTAGGTAAAAAACAAATGATATATTTTTAGCATATTTATAATTTTTTTATGTTGTTAATTTGCCTTTTTGATGCATTTTTCCTTTTATTTTTATAAAAACATAATGTATATCGATTTTATATAAATATTCTTTAAACAGTTAACACAAAATCAGTGTTAGTAGTTTAAAATATAGATATGATCTCCCAATACATACACATGTAAAAATATAATTTCATTGCCTTTCATATTTTTAACAGGCTCACTATTTTTCCTCTATTATTTTTGCTTAATTAAATTTTGTGATACAGCCTTCCTTATTTTTATGCACATCAATTTAAAGTATATGGAATTTTTATGTCTATATACATTAATTGATATATTATTCTTTTTTCTTAATTTGTGAATACCGTCTAGAAAAGCAATAAACATGATATTAAATTCACTTTCATTTTTTTAATTCTGTCAAAAATTTATTTTACATACTAAATAGCTATTTAAAAAAACCAACTAAATAATTATTTTTAATATTAAAGATTGATTATTCTTTTAATTTTCAAGTTCTTTAGACACATTCATAGAAGTTGATCCTTTTAATGGATCAGATACATTAATTGTCGGTAATAAAGATTTAATTTGAAAGTGATCAATTTGATTATCTTCTTTTAAATATTTTTTAACTTCCTTTAATTCAATTTTTTTTCAAAGCATGTACAAAATAAATAAATAAATATGTTTAAAGCTTCATAAATGTGGATTTTCAAAGGATTTAATTACAATAAATTTAACAAATGTTGCATTTTATTTTATTTTATTTTTTTTATAAAATAAGAATTAGCTCATAAATTATTATCAACGCTAAACAAATTTAAAAAATGGTTTCAATTACACAAGATTTATCATAAAAATAATACATTTTAAGTTATTTCAACTTGAGTAATTTTTCAAATTAAGTCAATTATAATAAATTTAAAGCTGTATTTTAATCATATATTTAAAAAAAAATCTAAATTTTGATATAAAATAATTAAATTGAGAATTCATTTCAGAAAAAGAAAAAAGATATTCAATTCAGGATTCAATTTAATAAAAAATCCAATGAAAAAATAATTGTCATATATATACAAGAAAGAAATTTTAAATAATTTATCATTGTTGCAAACTATCAGATATAAGAACCTAATCAAAATTAATGCAATATAAAATACAATGAATTTCAAATTTAATTCCAATTCAAAGTTAATAAAATATAAAATAAATGAATTTCAAATTTAATTCCAATTCAAAATTTAATAAATATAAAATAAATGAATTTCAAATTTCATTCCAATTTAGGTGCATAATTCATTAGGATATGATGCTATTTGCACATAAAAACAAACAAACTTGAATTTGATGAAACTAATTATGATATATTTACAAATATAATAGGAAAAAAAATATCCTTTAATGAAAAGATTTGAGAATTATTTAAAACCAAGATTTAAACATTTGTTTAACTTCAAGTCTAGTAACATAGATAATTTATCCAAAAATTCAAATAAATTCATGCTTAAAAAAAACTGCTGATCATATTTTAATAAAACATAATTTTCAAAAAATTATCCAACTAATATATATTATATAAATAATTTAGCAAAATATTCACAATCATTAAATATTATGTTTTTAATATTAATTTTTGGAATTTTTGTATAAAAATTATATAAATTAGATCTTTTTGAATAGCATTCGGTTAAAGAACCTTCTTTTAATGAAATGCTAAAAATAGCTGATATGTAATTATAATTATTAAATTCTTGAATTAAGATTTTAATACTGGGGAAGTTAATAATTGTCATTTTTTTAAATATTGTAATAAATTTTAAAAAGTAAATGTTAAATACAGTGAGAACAAGTAAAAATATATAATGTGCCACACCAATCAAAATTCAGATATATTATTGCTCATAATATAAAGAAAATGCACAGATAAATTTTGCTGAATATTCAAACAGAAGTGTATATTCAAATAAAGAATACAATTAAAACAAAACAAAAGTAAAACAATCATATAACATAAGCTGTTATACCCAACTCTATGTATTGGGAGGGGGTAACCCCTCAAAAATAACAACAGTAAAATGAAAAAGTAGTAATTAATATTTCCTTTAGATTTTATTACAATCCATAATTTTTTTCATTCAGATGACCTAAATCTGTTTGTCAGTACCAAACCAGATGTTTTGGCTGGTCCTCCATGAAAATGTTTTCATCAGTTGAAAAAAATTTAAAAAGGGTGAATGCCAAAACATTCCTCATACTTATGATTTTTAGCACTCAATTATCAAGATATATATACTAATATTTAACAAATTTAAAGACTGGAAATTATAAAAATTGATGTAATGTCACAGGTAAATAATAATTATTTTTCCACAACTTTTTATACCACTTTTCAAATTATTATGAATTTGGTAACTCCAACTTCACAAAACTCCCAAATTCTTAAAATTAGAAGTAGCATTTTCTTTAAAGATACTTTTGTTTCATTATTCACTGCAGACATTATAAATACAAAATTTCTGACCCCTGCTTCCCCTGTAAATTTCTAGACAAGACAGAGAGAGAGAGAGAAAAACCCTACTTTTTTTATGTTTAACTACACATTTTTTGCTAAATCCATTATTTGATCACAAACTTTTAATGTCAAGGATATGAAATATTTTTTCATTGCAAAATAAATTTTTACTCTAAAAATTAAAATCTTAGTATTTGTATATAAGCGTAACTTGCAAATGCTTATTGTACTTGAGATCTGTATGATTGCTTACTTCGAGTGTGATGATATAAGCCCTATTTATTAAAAAATGCTTGCTTTTTACAATTTTCTTAATTATTTACAGATATTTTACAATACTTTTACCATATTTATAACAAGATTCATTATGATCCCTTATATAGTATTGGCCAGTTCTGTATCAATTTAGTCTTCTATATTGGTCTTTGATAATTTTTGATATTTTGCACATTTTTATACTTGGTGTATTCATCATTCATTTTATACTTGACCACATTAGTTCTTTTATGAATAATATCTCCAAACTCACTTAAATAGTTTTTTATTTATTTTTTTTGAAGTTTATAAATAGTATTTATCTTGTTTCTAATGATATTTGCTTCTTACTGATAAATTTCTCTTCCAGATATTAAAAATGAAAATGCATATTTAGAATTATGTATAAGATTCTGTATGAAATGATAAGACCTGATTCTTTAAGATTTTGTATGAAATAATAAAGTGATTTGTAAGTGCAAAATTAGATTAAAACAAGGAGTAGCCAAAGCATTTAAAGCTGAAAGCTCAAAGAGTAAATAAAACAAATAAAAAAATTAATTAATTTGCTTTCTTCTCTCTCTCTCATTAAAATGAAGGCATTTAAGAATATCATTTCATCTTAAAATTGCAAGTTAAATATTAGATGTTTACCACTTTATGAATGACTGCCTAGTAAGGCAGTTCAACAACATATTTGAAGTGAGGTGTTTCATTTATGAAATTAATGTTAAAATGTCCCTTATTTATCACTGATTATACTTGTTTTTATTCAAATTTTTTAAAATTTCAAATTAATAGAAAATTATTAAAATTTTTCAGTTCTATTCTTTTTTTAATTAATTTTTCTTCCTTTCAATGTTTTTAGAAGAAGTAATAAAAGATCTGCTTTTAAATTTTTTTTCTCCGAAAATTTTTCATCCAAAAATATGACAAAGTTCATCACAACATTTGGAAGGTGGACCAAATAGATGTACTATTATACTATTATATTTTTAAAAAGTTTGATTTCTTTATCAAATTGAATGTATCAAAGACTTTCTAAGAAAACACATGGATAAACAATTATGTGATCTATTTAAGTTACACAGAATATTTTTTTTTAACATTCTTTTAAAATTGTTATATCGTTCAACAAATTCAGATTTAAAAACAGTGTCCATCAATATCATATATAAGTTATTAATTTCAAAAAAAAAAAAAACCCTGCTTGCTTAAAGAATTACATGAATAATGAAAATATAGAGAAAAAAAGGATAATATAAATTCACTGAAATGATATACAATGAGAAAAGTAAAATAAAATAATTATGAACAACTTACCTAAAGGACTCAAAGTATAGGTAACAGCTTTACTGTAAATATAGCAAACGTTTGTGAGATCAATATGATCCTGAAGATAATGAGCACATTTTTGAACAAGAGATTCCATTTGATATTTGTGAGCTGCTTTTAACAACTCAATTGCTTCCTTCCAGTCTTCCAAAATGGCATCACCCAAGTACATATATCTACAAAAATATTATCAAAATATAAATAATAATACAAGCACAAAAAAGTCAATGCAAAATTTTAACTTAATGAATTTAAAACAAAAAACAAAGAAAAACCAAATGCATGTTCAATATCAATGATCAGGAACTAAATAAGTATTTTTTCATGACAAGAACAATGTAATTAATCAAACAAATGTTCTTGTAATTCTTTTATTAAAAAAAGTGACAAAATTCCTAAATACCTACATCTATTATTATTTTCAATGATTTATTAGCAAAATTTCTTTGTCCTAACTTATGCTAATTTAAAAGGATACTTTCACTAAAAAATTATAAAATATGAAAAGATATTTTTAAACCGCTGAGTAGCATCCATTTCAAAGTAATATAAATGCTTTCAACTCATTCTTATTTTTCCGAATGAGTATACAAATAATTATTTGATTTTTTTATCCTTTACAAAACAAAATGCTCTATAAAAAAATAAAAAATATTCATACCTAAAATTTATTTCATCCACAAATATTAAACTATACTTTCTATCAGATTGTAATCTACAAAAATAGATGAATAATTATGTGCTTTGATCATTTTTCAAAACAAATAACTCAAGATTATTTTCCCCCCATCCTTGTAAACTAACTAATTAACAAAGAACTTCGAGTTTGAAATAAATGTATGTGTGTGAAACATGTCAGACAATACATAATTTTCTCGAAAAAAATACAATAATTTTATAGATTAAATTTGCAATTTATAGTTTCTAATAAATAACCAAATAATCCAACATCATTTAAAGATTAATGACATGAAAAATAATACTACATCATTTTTAAAAATTACCCTTAAAAAATAATAAATGATGCATTTAGAAGTCTATACATATAATATGGAAAAAATAAGTTTATATTATAGCTTATTTTAATCAACAAAATACTGAATTCCAACCCAGCTAATTAGGGAAGCAATTGAGAGAAGAATAAGAAAAAAATAATAATGATGAAATTTATTTTCCTTTTATTACTAATAAAAAAATACAATTAAGTAAAAGAAATAATAAGATGGCAGGTGCAAATACTAATATATATATATATATATATATATATATATATATAAAGTTTATGGTAAATTGCACAAGTACAATTGATTATACAGAATCAACATTAAATTAATTATTGATTATAAATTATATTTATAGATAATCACTAGTTAATAACATTATAAAAATTGACTAGAGGATGAATACTTTAAGCACTATAAAGCATGCTTTTATATTGTATGACTATAATTTGGAATAAATACTGTATAATCAGCTAAAAAAATAAACCAGGGTTTCTGAGGAGGTTCTATCACCAATCACACTATAGGCAGTTTAGAAAAAATATCTAGTAATGAGTCACTTAAAGATGCGGCATAAGAAGGACAGCCATATGTCATTAATGATGGTGAATGACAGGCTGCAAGCAAAATAGATTCCATTCGAACTTATCATATGTGAACACAAAAGATTTCAATATGGGATGAAATGTACAGCATACCCTGGGGAATTTTTAAAAACCGAGCAAATGGATACTTCATCAATTGACACTTGTTTATAAACTAGAACTCATGAACAACAGAAGATTTTATTGTGCTTATGGTGAACTTCATACGGAATTATTCACTATAAACTTTTATTATGTGGCCAGATTATTATTGATAATATCTATAGTGACCAATTTCATCTTCTGATAATACATTTCAAAAAATAGCCGGCTTTAGCTAACCATAAAAGCATTGTATTTCTAAATGATAATAATAGATATGCCACATAAGACCTCTGAAACAATTCAGATCCTTAGTTGGGGATCTGTTTTGCAATCTCCTTATTTCTCTTCACAATGCCCTTCTGACTTATACCTTTCATCTAATACCCCCTATTTTTTAACTTAGATAATCACCTGCAAAATTAACAATGAGAACTTTTCGAACTCTAAAGATCATGACGATTATAAAAACGGAATCTATAAGCTTGTGGTGAAAGCTTCATAAGCCAGATAACAACTATCGGATGTATCTTAAAAAGTATGTTTTTAAAATATATATGATATCAGTTCATAAATGGTTACCTTAGTAGCTTTTTTAGTGTGCCTGGAGTCATGTCCTGCAAAACAATTTCTTGAGTCTTTTTCTCAATAAAATCACTATCAAGCATACGATGAAAAACAATGCTTTGAGCAGCTAGGACAGTGCTGTGGGCAGGAAATCTCCAAACTGTACAATCTTCAGTAATAATAATAGTTATATCACTGCAGTGTTCATTCATAAAAAGAGTAGCACCTGCTCCATGTACAGGTGATGGCTTGAAGGTATGTGTCATTATGTTACCTAAAATAAAAGATCAAGTAATATTGAACACTTATGAATTATATAAAAGGAAAATTGCACTAAATCATTAAAGTAAAGTGAACAAGTGGTATAAAATGAACTGGCAACAAAAAAACAGATATTAATTATCAAATGTATTATTTTAATGGTATGCTGACTTTTTTAAACAATAATTGATCCTATTTGGTATATTTTATATGCACAGGTATATTTTTTTTTTGCAAAATTCATGCAAATTTAAATATATATTGATTACTTTTATTTCTAAAGAATATTATTCTACACTTAGGAAATTGTATTCATTTTACTGCTATTTTTTATTTTAGGGCAATTTAAGTAAACTGTAGCAAAGTGGACTTAATGATAGGCTTACTTGTTAGAACATGTCTAGATAATGCTTAACTTTTTATGTCATAATTCTAGTTAAATAGGTAAAATATGTATGTGTTTTTTTAATAAAATTTATGCTCTATTTTTAGTAATAAATCAATCGATTTATTCTACTATCATGTTTATATAAAAATGAAAAAATGTGAACTATATACATGCAATGATATTTCTAAATTAATTTCATATATTTTTTTAAATCTTAAATTAGTCTTGGTTACTTTCTTTTAAAATTTTCACTGATCCCCTGATCCAAATCCAACTATTTTATTTAATTATTTCTAACACATACTCTAAAAAATTGATGACTAGTGCAATTTTTCATACTCAAAACAAAAGGGTAAAAATTCCTAACACTTATATGTTATACATTCCTTTCCTCATATATATATAATATCTTAATTTAACTTAAATCCCAAAGGAATTAAAATCTCTAATACCTAAGCATTTTTTAACACTACTTGAAACTCCCTTTCATACACCATGTAAAAGAAATCCATATCAGAATCTCAGTAAAAATATTGCAGAGAAAAATTTCTGTTATTTTACTTGTGAAAAGTGAATAGACATGTTCAATTTTTTCCCCCTTTGTACATAAATTATGCTTCATATATATATAGAGAGAGAGAGATGCTGTTATTATTATTAAGAATTTTAATAAGCCATGGCTCAGTTCAAAAATTTAAAAACATTTTCCAAATTGTTCAAGTATTATATGTGTTTTTTATACCTACAGCTAAAGATTTTTCTCACAGTACATCCCTTATGCTTATTTGTGATGATTTTGCATAATTTATGTTCATTAAACAGACAATTTTAAAATATATTAAAAATTACACCTTGAAAAAAAATTGAAAGAAATTTTAGAAGAGAGAGAGAGAGAGAGAGAGAAACTCATGAAAATATTTTTAGAAACATTCTGCAATGTTTCTAAAGTTATTTTCCTTACAGAGTATCTCAATAGGTGTCTGAACAATGACCTTCACAAAATTTTATGAATATTTATAACACTTTTTGATTTTATCTAATCAGTAAAGCTAAAATAAAGAAATGAGTAACAAATGTTACACAAGACACCTTTTTCAACATCAAAAGAAGCAGTGGAAATTCTCTCAGTTTCAAAAGAAAGTTATCCACATTTCTCATATTTCAAAAGCTATAATAACTGAATTGAAAAAAATTATAAATTATTAAAGACTATTCTTTCAATGCTGTCATTTTAGTTATGAGCAAAATAAAACTTGCAAGGAAAATTTGGAAAGTAAAATTTAAATGTATGCAGGCAGCAACGAATAAAACTCTGACAGTAAACATAGTTGCAGCTCATCTTTGTGAAGAGTATTCAGATAATAAAATAAAGAAATCATGCTATTTTCCAAAAACTATGGTGATAAAGAAATCTAATGCTACATCTCAAAAAGACAATAAAAAGAACCACAGCAGTTCTTTCAAAAGAAAATGATCATTGAGCACTAATAAAACATAAAGGCACAAGGTCAATGAAAGCATTTTTCACTCAAATTGTATCAGAACAGACTGGCTTGTTTTTATAATTTGTGAAATCTCTATCTGGAAAGAAATACCTTTTTATAAGAAAATGATTTAGATGAAATTGAAAAAGAATAAATCATCCAAATACTAGAATAGACAGTATTTGCTATAACAGAAAACTGCAATTTTAACTTTCAAGAATCAAATTCAAATATTATACTTCCTTAATGAATATGCTTAGTAAAACATATATTGACTTTTTTAATTAGATCTTAATGATATATTAGCACTACTGTGAGTTCATTTCATTTTTACCATAATTTATTTTAATTTGTAGACAGTTAATTTTATGCCATACCATGAAATAAAATGATCAGCAAGCCATAAAATGATAGTAGCAAAACTAGAAAAATCAGAAGTGAGATTTAACTTTATTGCTTAAAAAAAACCCAATAAAAATTGATGTAATTCTCATATTTTGTAATGTAAAATATATTCAAAAAGATGTAATTCATAAGCATAATTTCAACTAGCCAAAGTTCAAAACAGCTAATTTTAAGGTCATTTAATAACATCTTAAATTTTAATAAAGGCATTTAAGGAAAAAGCTAATGATATGAATATAATTATTCAATAATTAAATTTTCTTTTGAATAATATTTTAAAAGGCACTATTAATACAGATAAAATAGAAATATTTAAAAAGTGTTCAAAATAGCACAGTAAAAAGATATGTGGAGGTATTAAGAAAGATTAGTTATTATGAATTTCATATTTTTTAAAAAGGATTTGATATATTAACGATAAAAATATATGATACACATTACAAATTCAAAAGAAAAACAACAGGTTAATGGAAATTAAGAAGTAAATGTATAAGAACCTCAAAAAAATTCATTAATACAAATGTAAAACATAACAGTATGCTTTTAAATTATTATATCATAAAACAGAAAAGAAAGATCAATTGGAATAATAAAAAAATGGAAATTTTAAATTGATGAGCAAGATATTTTAAGAAACTTAACCATCTCAAAATGTCAGATTCATGTATAATTTAAAAATATAAAAACATAATATAAAAAATTATATTTTGAGTGCCTTATTTTAATTTTTCATTAAATTCATGTCATGAAGGGTATAAATAAATAATTATTATAAATAACAACATGCATCAGTAATATTTGAATATTATTTCTATAATATTAAAATTCACACTATCTCATATTTGTGAATTAAAATAGCACTGTTTATCATCTCAACATATTTGGGATTAAAAGCCAATTATAAGACTCATATAATAATAATCTTAAAAAAAGTTTTACGACGATATTTTAACGAAATTAAAAAGAAGATGTACATGATGATGCAAAAATGAGTTGTTTTACATAAAAATATACTCTATAAAATTTTATTTAAAAACATTTTTAAAAAACTGAATAGTTTATAAAAAAATAGGATTATTAGACTTAGAAAAAAAATTTTAATGAGGTGGCCAATATTTATTTTACTGTGTATATATGTATAAACAGAGTCAAAAGCTAAAATATGTATATATATTTTTTTTAACTTTGAAATAAAACTACATGGAATTTTACTTGAAATTTAAAAGCAAAAAAATGTCAGGAACAAAAATTATTATATTTCCAACAAAGCTTAGAGAGTTTAAAGAATTTTTAATGAATATAAAAAGTTATTTAATTAATACTTTTATTTCAACTTCAAATTGATTATTTCACCGGTTAAATTTATCAGAAAAATAATATCAATCCGAATGTTGATTAAAATTTCTGAATTAACTGTTGCCAGATTTCAGACTCAATCGTGATTAACAAGATAAATATTGAATGTAAGCTAGAGTAATAGGGAAAATAAATGCATTCTGACCTGCTTTACCCGTAATTCTGGGTTAAATTTAATTCAATGGAGTAAAAAAAAAGATAAACTTTATTCAAGATAGTTGGAAATACACCAAATATCAATGCACTCAGAAAAGCGGAGAAAAAAATGCCAAAGACGTCACATGACTACCCACAGCAGTCATGTAACTAAATACAAAAAATGATTCGAGTTTTTTCTTTCTTCTTCACCATGTTCTTTTACTTACAATAACTCGAAAAAACATATAAGCACTGTTATTTTATGAAAAAAATTGTTCAAAAATGGAAAATGACCAGTAACAATGCGAGGTTTTTTGAGGATGAAGATGAAACGTGTAGAAATAGACATGAAATAAGTGGAGCTTCAAAGAATGCGTGAAAACATTTACGAGTTTAGTCTAAGGCAAATAAGTCTCCTACGTAGTATACAAGGATGAAAAATAATTGCTCCAGGATGGATTTTGTCCTTTATTTGTGGTGAAAGCTTCATAAGCCAGATAACAGCTATTGTATTATGGTCCTGCTATTCGGCTATAAACCCTGCGATTGGGAGTTCGAGCCTACAGAAATGCGCATCCGCTTTAATGGTGTGACTAGCGTGAGTATATGGTGAAAATTTTATATTCCATGTAACATTTATGATACACAGGTAATTACTTTTTTGTTGAAGTTCATGTAGCTTGGTTACAAACCCTAACCTTGGGATTTCGGACCCAGAGCCATCTGCATCTATCTTTATGGTGTCACTGTTGCTCTAGTATCACATTATATTACAAAATTTGAAGAAGAAAAATCATTATTGTATAATATTGTTTTACAATATTTACACAGTTTAAACTGCAACACTTTTGTTATATTCATAATATTGCAAGATTTGAAAAAACAATATTGTGCAATGTTGTTATACTATATTGATCCATCCAGATAACATTTACAGGCCTAGGGCAATCCACATCCTTATTATACGCAAAACCAAACCCTGGAAATCTATTCATGTAACAACGTGTATGCTCAAAAGATCTTTTATTATAAAAAAATATATTATTTTCTTGGATCAGGGGCACAATTATTGACCTTCAATTCCACAAGAGGATATAATTACGAAAAATCGTCACGGGTTCGTATTTTTTAATGGGCGTTTATGGTGTGAAGACACACCCGGCAGGCCTCAGTAAACTACTTCGTTTTACTTACACAAAGACAGCGAATGCACAGAAGACAAATATGACATCGGAGACGAACTCAGTACACGGCAGCACATTACAGCATACAATAGCCTACAAGTAATAATCGACCACAGCACTCAAAGTGGCCAGACAGAATCCAGGAGAGGGGATCGTCGGAGCTTTGCTCTATGGTTTCTCCAAACGGCTGAAATTATCACTGTCTCCTCGCTTTAGCAGCCGATTCACCACCACATGATTGGTTACTGTACACACTAAACGTCGATGCTTCCACAGTAGAAAACATGACTTTGCACACAGCAGCTTAGCACTCGTTTCAAATACACTCTGCCTTCGGCTCAATTCAATTCACACATTCCCCGCAGTTTGAAGCTGCCAGACTTTTACAGCTCCTTTGAGGTGGGCCGAAAATCTTTTAGGCCAGTCAGGGTCTCGGTTTCTATTGGATGGACCGAGAAAATTCTTGAAGTTTCCAGCATTATCCATTTTGTCAGTAAAAACGCCAAGTTTGTCACCAAGCCCTGACATCAATAACGCGGCATCCGCTCAGCACGCAAAAGGCTCATCATAAAACAGTCTTTCTTACGATGACATTGTTCATGTTAGGTAGCAAAATTACGGATTTGTAACAATAGCATTATGCATTACAGGAATGTTTGAATAGGAAGATTGTTCTGGTTCCGATGACTAATAATTGTTTGGAGGAGGAGTAATATAAATCGATACAGATGAAAATTGATGAGAGCTTTGAATGCCCTTCTGAACAGCATGAGCTGATGTGGGATGTCAATCGAGATTTATAAGCTTTAAGTCCTTTCCAAAATCTTGGAAAAAACTCATCGATTGTCTCTGGGTGAATATTTCTCTCCGGGATTTCAGTAAGTTCTTGAATAGACTCAATTATTTCTGAATTGCTAGGCTCAGGCTCGACCCACATGAACTTTTGAAAATTGGACTAAAAGCTGTTGCCACTGCACGACTGGCATGGAAGTCAGAAACATAAACTCTTTTTTTATTGTTGTTTCTTAAGACAATTTACAAACTAATAACAGATATGTCAGCGATTTAAGCTAACTTAGCACATCTTGTTGTTGTTGTTTTCAGTAGCCGCTATTGGGACCAAGAATAAGGCTACTTAGCTACATCATGATTCACATTTCTTTTTACAGGGGAGCACATTCTTACACCTCGCAGATAAAACACAGAATTCCTTAGCAGGAGTCGGCGGTAATAAATGATGCATTTGGAGGATAAGTGCCTTGTGTGCGTTCTAGTCAAATTTGGTAATATTACTCTTTCCATGATTTGCCGTCCATAGCGAGCAATGTTTTTTTGAATTGTCAAAATATAGTTCATCTCAGGAGGCAAGACAAAGGCGCACCGCACATGTCGATTATTTTCGACAAAACATCTTCACATCATATAAGGAATGTTTGGATAGGAACATTGTATTGGTTCCGATGACAAATAATTTTTTGAAGGAGGAGTAATATAATACGATACGGATGGAAATTGGCGAGAGCTTTGAATGCCCTTCTGAACGGAAATCTGCAGTGATGCGTTGAACTCTGCGTTGCAATTTCTTGTCAGGTAATTAATAAATGAGAACAGTTGTATCCGGTGTTTGTTAAATCTCACCTTCCAAAATCCAAATGAGATATGTTGCTTGACGGGAAGCGTATTATCCATTTTTAAATGATATCTTTGACCCGAAATCTTTTTCTGGTTCATTGGATTTGTTTCAATTTTATACCGGGCTTTCACCATGTCTTTTTGTTGTGGCTAAGGAGTCCGACCTTTTTCAATGCTAGGAAGGCTCGTTAGAAATTATCCAGATAAATCCAGCAATCTTGATTTTCTTCTGCTCTTTTTTTTTGTTTGACCTAATCAAATGAAGAAAGGGTAATGAAGAAAAAAGTTGTGTTTATTAAAAATTCTAAGTTTTTATTATCATGGCAGAACATGATATTGTTTTAGGAATGATGTTTTATGGATTCAACAAAATCCCGTAGGCGAAAAATTGAAATTTTATTATCTGCACGAGCATCTGAGCTTTTAATAACGTGATGCTATAATATTTACAAAAGATCTGATTAAAAAAAAATTGAGTTAATGACTACAGCAAATAAGATAGAGAAAAGTCACTTTGAGCACGTGATTATATGAAAAGAAATAAATATGAAATGTGTTATATTTTAAACAATCAAGGCGAGACAAAGTTTTTTTAATCGTTTGCAATACTAAAGTGACTCTTTCAATTAAACAATTAAAAAGAATAAAAAATATAATTTAACTTGCCAGAGCACGAGGGTGTTTGGACATTCAAGAAATTATGTTTTGACATGATATACTGAAATATGCATAGCCGATTTCATTAAATCTTTTTTTAAATACTAATTTCGTTTTCATTGTTACACCGATTTCTCCCTAGAGGAAAAATTATAACGTTCGCATCAAAATAATTTATTTCAACTTATTGTTTTTTTTCATAAACTAAATAAACTTTTCTTTAAATTTTTTAAATATAAAATAAATATTCAAAATGTAAAGTTTCATATGTCTTTTTTAAACAATTGTTTGAAATCATTGGTTTTGTAGACTCAGGAAAATATAAATTTGTTTAAACAAAATGTCGACAATGCTAAGTCTTAGTACATAAAAAAATGAAATAATTGAAGTTTTTGAAAATAAAGGAGTCAATGAAAATAGTGTGTAATACAACTTTTGATTACCACTCAGATATTTTCTAGTGTGTAATGTCACACTAGAAAATATCTGACAAGTTATTTTTATTGGAAATTTATTTTATGTTTTTAGAGATAGTTTTAATAAAAGAAATAAACATCGATTAAATCATCGAGACCAATTTTCTTTATTCCCCAGGCTACTGTTTGGCTATCTAAGTCAAATTCATTTAACCATTCTCTAGAAAGTCTACACGGGTATAATTCTTTTTTATCCTCCTCTATAATGATTTTTTTTTTCATACCCGTAACTTGAAATTTGTAATTTTAGGGCTTTCGCTGCATAATTAGTTATTGGTTCGTAATTAATTTCGTCATAGTTAAATGGATAAATACATAATTAAAGGAAAATATTTGCTCCAATTCAGGGCAATTAGAGTGCATTACTTCGTCGTTGACTTGATCAGTAATTTATTCTTTTCACTAATAAATAAATATCGGAGTACATTTATTGTTGCATAATTTTTCTTTGGAGAAAGTTATTTAAGTTTTAGACTAAATCAATGACTGTGGCGAAATCAAATTGGCATTATTTATCTTTAAATTGCCTTTGATAATATAACTAGTATGTTTTTACTGCTTAAAAGAATGTAGAAAAGTAAAAATTTATCAAATAAGTTTTAATTATTTCCGTCCTTGAATGAAGCGAAATGAGTAATTGACTAATTAAGTTAAGGTGAAGAAATTTGCCTTTTAGCTATTAAGGGCTTGAATTATGAAATCTTAGTTGTTGACTCTATTAACAAAAATTGCCTCAAGTAAATTCCTTTTACTTGAAGCAATTAATTAACTTTTAATTATTCCTTCTTCTATAAAGGCATCTTTTGTGACAGAAAACACTGAGATTATATTCACGAACATATAAAAACGGTTTTTACCAATTTTCAGTTTTAACCGTGAGGTTCTCTAAATAAAGTAATAAATATTCTGTTAATGCTTGTAATAATATTTAGTGATAGTCCGTCAGACGACCAGTGGGTCCATGAGATTATTGGTTATGATAGATTTCAGATGAATTATCTAGATACAACTCCATGAAACCAAATTGTTCATCATTAAATTTCATTTAATTTTTGTTTATTGTGTAGATGAGCGTATCTAATGAAGACAATCCCATAACATCATAAGGCTTTTAAAAATATAAATTTCAGGTTCTTTTATCTTATAAATTTTGAAATATTTTAATTTTAATTAAAAAAATTCTTTTTGTAAATTATACAGATACTAAATAGAAACCTTAAATAGCTTTACACAATGGGGAAAATATCGGACGATTAAAAATTTATTTTAATATATTGTTGGAAATCATTAAAAAATTACTCTTAAAATTTCGCTAAAATTTAAAATTTTTTCCGAAATTTAATTTAAATTAATTAAAAGCACAATTAAAAAAAATTCAAAATTTATTTTTGCAAATTATTACGGAAATGCAAGAAAAGTCAGTTTTAATTTTTAATTAATTAAAATTTTAAATATAATTAAAAATTATTTTATAATTCACATTCCCAAACACCAAGGTACACATACGTCAAATTTAGTGGATGTAAATCATAAGACCTGGTCTGTAGAGTATTAACACACACACACCCATTATTAGCGAAAAAAATATAAAACTATGACGTATTGAGAAATGTAAATATAGATAAAAGTAAATGGCATTGTAACATTTTCTATTGAACAGATTTTTAAGATATTCGACAACATTCGAAGAGTTTTACATTGTTCGATTTCATGTTTTAACAGTTAAAGCTTTAGATATTTTTGGGAAAAGGAGAATTTCAACCTCAAATTATGTCTTTTTCCTTTGAGTTGGATTGCTTACTTGAAAATTTTCATTTCCTTATTATGCATTACCGCGTCAAATAAAATCAAAATTTATTTAGTTATCTCATTCATAATTTGACATAGAGATAATTGAATGAGTCCTCTAGCACTTCGTCGATTGAGTTCACTCCAGACATATTGAAAAATGTATATTACCAAGCACTACAAGTATATTGAACTTTTTCGTGTAGATTTTCATCTACCATCCGAACATAATTTACTAAGAATTTTGAACCACTCCAGAAAACATATAGTATTGTGCTTTGAATATAGATGGCAGCACAATCCTAAAAACTGATTATGATGATGGCTGTAAAACAAAATAGCAGACTTCCTTTTAACTTATTTTAAATTAATTTTCATAATAAAAGAACACTTTAGTTAAGCCAGACTTTAAAGTCATTTAAGCCCGAATACATAAGCATAATAAAATGGACCTTCGGCTTTTTGCTGCATTAGCATTTAGTACCGATAAAATACTATGAATAAAGCTTTTCTAAATACCAAAATGCTAGAACATCAGATTCTTTTAATCATAAAATTGATAAAGTATTTTATGATCTTTGCTTGCGAGATACAATAAAGTTCACAACTGTAAGAAAAGGATTTTAATAAAACTAGTATATAATTTTTTTTTTGGAATTTCTTTTTCTTAAATTTTTCTTTGCTTTTCCGGAAATTGTTAAGTTGAATTATTTAAATTAGATCTCGTATGAGAAAGTTTTTAATTACTATACCGGGTTTACACTCGGGCAGTTATAAGCCGGCCAGTAGGTACACATGCGTAGAAAGATTGAACAATGTTCTCGACGGGAAAACAACTTGACATTATATTGTACTTTTTTTTAAATTATTTTTTTACTGTGTATGTTTATGTAGAAATTAGCGCTTTCTTTGGCGTGAAAATATTGATCATTTATCGTATATTCCGACATTATTTGCTTTCTGATGCACGTGTGGGTGTGTTTCATTTTATTTATCTTTCAAGTATGATATATATATATAT
>JAOUZG010015312.1:456018-476488 GCA_026289955.1 Argiope argentata | reverse complement strand
ATATATTCTAGACTTATATTTTGACTTTTGTCTCGGCAATTATTCTATAACTACTTTTCAAATAAAATCTCCTATGTAATATATATTCGCATATAATAATATAATATCTTAATATATATAAATTACGTGTCACGTTGTTTGTCTGCGATGGACTTCTAAGGTACTTAACTGATTTTAATAAAATTTACACACCACTTGCAGTTTGATCCAACTTAAAAGATAGGATAGTTTATTTTTCGAAATATCAATTAGTTCGGGAGAAATTAATTAAAATCCCTTAATTTCTGTGAAATTTAAACCTGTAATGTTACATTCCGAGTTAAACATGACCTTCCGGAGCAGCGATCGCTCATGAGTACCTTTTCGTCCAGTAAAACCGCGTTTTTAAAATTGCCATCGTTACGCGTCCGTTCAACTTATATTCAATATCGCAGTGGAATCGGATGGACTTTTTATCGTAGACCACGGTGGTATAATTTATTTTACGAAATATCGACGCAAAAATTAAATATCGATTTTTTTTAAAGTCCATTTTGACGTGTCTATTTCTCGAATGGCCCTGTAAAATAGACGCTTAGCTGGAAAAATACAAAAAATATGTTTCCTGAAAGGCAATACGATGTAGTATGTTGCAATACAATTTAAAAAATCGAATTTCTAAAACTGAATTTTTGGCGAATTTTTTGAATTTTGGCTGAATTTTTGGCGAAGAGGCGAAAATTCGCTTTAATATTTAATTACGCCGAAACTTTTCAACATAACTTAATCCATTTTTTTACATAACATTTGATAAATTTTTCAAAATCGTGTGAAAGATTGTAAAAATCTGACAAAAAATTGTGCATTAATTTTTATGTCGTTTATTGGGTTTTCTTCTTCAACATCACAAATCTAATCCATTGATAAATAAAAATGAGACTAAACCTTTTTATATATAATTTGGCATTGCTTTGGCACACCCTGATCAATTTTGAAAACAATCCAGCAAAAAGTACGCATCTTATGAATTCATTCCAGGTTTTCCACCTCACATACTTTACCTGAAAGTTGGGACACCAGTAATGCTACTACGAAACCTTTGTCCTCCAAAGTTATACAATGGCACCAGACTATAAGTGACTAGACTTAATAAGTTTGTAATCGTTGCTACGATAATTACTGGATGCGCTCCAGGAGAGTTGATTTTAATACCCTGCATTCCACGAATTTGTCAGACTATTCTTTTGAATTTAGAAGAGTGCACTTTCCTGTAAAAGTTTGCTTTGCCATAACCGTTAATAAGTCACAAGGACAGACATTAAAAGTAGCAGGGATCGATTTAAGAGGATACTATTTTTCACACGGCCAATTTTATGTAGCTTGCTCCAAATTCAGTTCATCAAGCAGCTTAATAGTTTTAGCACCTGAACCCCGCCTCCCATCATTACTTTAAAAGGATCCTTACAGACAGTTAAGGACAAGGGCACATATATAAGGAGTCCAGGGGCACCGGGACCCTCCCAAAATTAGAAAACATTATAGATAATAAGTAATTATTATAGGGTATTTTCTTAACTAGGTGCACCAAGCACTGTTATCCCCTACTAATTCCATTACCCGAGCAATGCCGGGTACGGGAATGCTAGTATAATATATAATAAATTAACCTCTGAAATAATTTTCTTTCTTAATTTTTTTCAGGAAATTATAAAATTTGCCATTTGCGCCACTAAGTAAAAAAAAAAACTAATTTTCAAGTTTTTTTAATCGTCTTTATGATAAAATGTCAAATTCATTTTAATTTCTAATAAAAATTCTGTTCTTTTCCTATTAAAAATAAATCTGAAAAAAACTAAAATATATCTTGCTCGTATAAATTTTTATTATATTTAAATGGGATATTTGAGATAAATTTTAACTATCTTTTAATTTTTGGGAAATTTTCTAATGTTCTAAAACCAAAATGAGGATTTCTAAGAAGTAAAAAGATTCGAAAAATTAAAAATAGTAAAATATTAAAATTAAAGCTTTTTTTTTAAATTATGAATTTTTCAGGGAAGAAATTTTGTATTGAAACATTTGACAAATTTTATTTTTCTATAAACTGCTATTAACGTAAATAGTTTGAAAAACACTAAGGTAAAAAAGTAGCTTTAAGGAAAATTCTATTTTTAAGGAATATATGACGCAAATAATAAAAATGCTCAGCATTTACAAAGCTACTTATATTTTACTTTAGATATGTAACAAAAATATATAAAAAATTATGAGTAAATTATAATGAAAATCAAGGATGTACTTCTATTTTACATCCATGACATCGTTTAACCTGGTTCTTTGAATCGATATTGTTTGACTTGGTTCTTCGAAAAAAAATGTTACTGAAGCTAGGATAAATAATGAAATTTATATAATTAGGATTTTTATTAAATGGTGAATTGATTTTTATAAAACACACATGAAAGCGAATTTTGTGCATTTTTGGAGGGTTCAAATAAATGTTTAATAGAAAGATATCGGGATCGGAATCGGAGGATACCAGATTCGAAAATTTATTCAATATAAATACAACGATTTGGTTCACGCTAAATCGGGTGTCATAGGGCATAATTACTTTATGATGCCCGATATAGGTCTTATAGTGCAGAGCTTAAAAATGGGAATAGCATTTTACATGGTTCGTCCTCGGTTTCTGACCATGGTTCAAAAATAGGAAGTTTGAAGATGGTAAATCATATTGCGAAGTTTCTTTGCATGACATGGAATTTGGCCTGCTGTATCATCTTTACTATTTTATGTACAATTAATTATGTAAGTTCGGTTTTCAATTATAAATACAATCTTCTAAAGAAAAGAAAATTTATTTGCCGAATTGCTTTTTTTTCGTTTTATCCTTCGCTTTATTTGCTGCTTGAAATGCATTCATTTTAAAGTAGTTGCAACTGAAATAATTTTAATCCTCAAAAACATAAATGAACTTCTTTTTTTTTTATCTTGCCTTTAATCCAGTAAGTTTGGAGTCAGTGTTATTCCTCAAATTCAAATACAAGGTGTTTCATATAAATAAAATTGAAAGAACAATCCTCAAAATTGAAAATGCCATAGAAAAGATAGTGTGAATATTTATATTTTTGCCAAATATATAATTATTAACAGTTAGAAGCAATCAAAATATTTGTTGATATAAATATTATAAGAAGGTATGCAATAAGATGTTTAAGATTTTTGACATGTAAGGCTTTTTGGAATATTGAAACCATTCCGTTTTATCCTTCATAAACATGTATGCCATATTATTGTCATAATTCTGGATTCTCGAGTTAAAACTATAAATGTTTAGTTTGCAGGAAGCGACAGAATTTTTCAATTTCGGAAAGCTAAAGATTGTTTTCTAACTTTATATACAAATATCAGTATTTTCTCTATCTGACTGTATATTTCTATTGAATGCGCTATCTTATTTTCTGTTTATGAAGCTGAATTTCCTCCTTTCCTTTCCTAGTCAGTCTAATTTTTTCTTAATTCTAGTTTGAAAAATTTAGAATATTGGACGATGAATTGAAGAAATGACAATTATCCCTTGACTGGAATTTAAAATATTTCATTAAGGTCCATTACCAGAAAGGTTTATTCTCGACAAAGTATCTTTGTTTTTATATTACTCATTGTGTAGCTGTTAATCCATAAAAATACATATTCACCCTTTCATGAGCCATTTATTTCTCTTTTGAGTGTCTCCCAAATTGTTGAGTTTTGTTAATAATTAAAAAGGAATATTTAAGGATATATATTTTATTTTGGTGAACTTTATGTTAACACTTAAATTTTAGTTGTGAGAAATATACTTTTTATAGAACCATATGGAATCAGGAAGAAAATTAAATTAAATGATGATTTCTTGCCATAAAAAGACGAGAACCATGCTACAATATACAAAAGTATATCACAATCTGCACACATGTAGTGCGTCCTCTATTCTTGTCTCTACGTGGAACATTTTCCACATCATCTATAGGTGGGAACTCTCTTTGATATCTTATTTCCCATACTGGTCCAACAAAAATCATCCGGAAATGCAAAATCCTTTGCTCGAAAGCTAACAAGATATCATGTTTTTTAAAGAGTATCTGTCTGTTATTTGACGCTGTGTTAGCTGTAAGATAATGTTGGTGGGATGTAATCTTCACCATGTCCACAGTAGGGTTAAAGCTCAAACCTCATATACATTCCATTTGACACGCTGATTAGCATACAATTTTTTTACTTTTTAATCCATTGACGATACAAGTACTTTGATTTTTTGATTATCATTATTCCTTGAAATAGAGACATTCTGCAATGAATCACACTATTGATGGGATATTTAATAGTATTAATAGTATTAAATCATACTATTGAATAGTATTAAATCTTACTATTGAATAGTATTAAATCTTACTATTGATAGTATGTAGTTAAAAATCCTGACATGAACCAGCGAGTTTAGTTTCCAGAACATTTCCTTGCATACTCTCTTATAAATTTATCAGACCAGAGAATGTCTTACGTAACATTGGTGTTGTACTAAAGCCGAAAGTATGAACCTCAAGTTTTGGACATCTTTACATTATTCTCTAGGATGTCCCAACACAGGACAGCATAACACTGCACAAAATAAATGCACTACACAACAACTAATAGTAGAAAGTTCATAACTAAACTGTCAACACGTTCTCCTGACGACACGAAAAGAGAGACTCCTCCTCGTCCACCGACTCTCTTCTTCGTAGCTAAACTTTCCTGCCGTTCCATTCAGTCACCGCGCCACCTGGCTTGTCAAGGGTTATGGTGGAACCCTTGGTGGGGATTGTCCTTCAGTGGGGATTGGCAAAGATTAGTCCCTCACGTTTTTACAGAACATTATATTTAACTTTTGCTCACATTTAGCATTTTTACTGCATCTATCATGTTTTTGTGTAGTTATTTGGCAATTAATAGCTGGCATGCGTTAAATCCGAAAATAGAATTTGTGTATTTGTCTCACCTGATTGAAAAAAAAATGACAAGAAACTGCTCTTGGAATCACAAAACTCCATATCAAATGTGATATATTTAATTTATTGCCTTTTAATTAATTCTGTTTACATGTTTCTGAATCGGTTCCTCCATCAAACATTTGGTACAAGGGTCCTAATCCAGGTTTCTTTCTTTCCATCTCAGGAGATAGGTCATCCCATACTTGCATTTCGCGACTTGCCAGCGGACACTTAAAATGTCTTAAATTCTCTGGGCAGAAGAAATCCTTTCCCCTTTGTCCTAAACGCCAACTCTTCCAGGCCACTCCCTCTCACATCCTCGACTGCCTTGATCTCAGTGTAGGGGATATTTATTCATCTCCTTGGACAGTCACCGACCATCCCAGAGTCAACGGTTTATTTGATCTGGTCTGATTCCGTGAGACCATGATGGAGATAAGAGGAAGACATGTTTCTGAAAGTACAGAGAGAAAGACGGTCAACTTATAGTTGGATTTGGCTCAAACTTAAAAATGTGTCTATACTATAGATATTAAACCTATAGGACGAATTGTATCTATCTAGCTTTCTTCAGTTTATTTTTATTGAGTTAACTTGTATCTTTATTTTGTTATTGCTAACATATATTTAAACAGCAAGGCAGATTGATTATTTTTAAGCAGATTTTACTAAAAATTTGATAGCCTTTTACAAATTTGAAGAACAACCTTGAAGACTTTCAACCTTTTAGCTGAAAGAGTTTCTATCTTTGTCACAGATGGACGAACATTTCATAAATGTCTTTTTCTATCTCAGGTTGGTCTAAAACTAGGTCCTCAAAATCCCAGAGTTCGAAATTTTCTATAATTAACAAAATTTCTCCATGTTACGTATACGTGAAAGTAAAAAAAAAGTTCGTAACAAAGATTTTTCATTTATTCTACTAATCATGTAGTCAATAAAGATTAAAAAGTAATCTTTATTGATTAATCTTTATTAATTAGCATTTATGTAAGAAATATAATAAAACGTAAATTCCATATTTTTCAAAGCTGATATGGTAACTTTCCCTTAGTCGGACTGCTGAGAAAAATTACCTAAAAAATTTGGTGGAATTCTACATTATTTGGCGATTTTTCGTTGCCCCCCACCGGCTAACGGAAAAGTACCGTTGTTTTATAATAATATTTTACATGTATCCTACTTGATTCTATATGTATTTTACTTCTATTTCTTGTTCGAAATTCCAGTATTTTAAGAATATTTTGACTAATAGGTAAATTACACTATAGATTTCTATTTATATCGTTTGCTCTATGCATATTACTAGAATATGAACATAGCAAATTAATTATATATGATCAAGTCTCAGGTTTGGCAACCAAATTAAGCAATTTACTTTTTTTAGTGCTTTTCTTATCTAATAACTAAAAGGAATAATTTTTAAACACTCTTTCTACTTAAAGAGAAATTTTTTATTATGTCACAACATGATGTTGTTTTTGGGACGAGGGTTTTAAATTTAACAAAAAGCCGTAGGCGAAAAATTGAAATTTCATTATCTGTACAAGCATCTCAAAAAACCAGCTTTTAATAATGAGGGGCCATTGCATTTACAAAAGTAGTGAATAAAAAAAATAAGTTAATGACTAGAGTAAATAAAACCTAGAAAAATTTCATTTTGAGCACGTGATTATATGAAATGAAATAAATAGGAAATGTGATATTTTTTTAAACAATAAATGTGAGACAAAGTCTTTTGGATCGTTTAAAATACCAGAGTGACTCGTACAATGAAACAATTAAAATGAATAAAAATATAATTTAACTTGCGCGAGCACGTTGTGTTTGGCCGTCCAAAAAATGATGTTTTGACATAATACATTGAAATATGCACAGCGTATTTCATTTTAATCTTTATTAAACTTTCTTTCTACTTAAAGAGAAATTTTTAAAATTCTGTATAGTAAATAATAATTTCTTTAAATAATATGTTGATATTAAAGAGCTCATAATTTTTATTATTTTACCCAAATTATTCACAATTTGGTTTAATTTAGTAAGTAATTTTTTAATAATATATTTATAAGATATTTAATATTAATTTTTTATTAATAAGAAAGTTTTGTTTTAAAAACAGAAAAACACATGCGATACCATTTTTAATCATATAAACCTATAAAAAGAACTATATTATTAATAATATTCTCGTTAATTTAAGCTTAACGTTAATATTATGATTTTTATGATTACCTTTTGTCAATAAAACATATATTGCGTTAGCCATATTAACATTATATATCGAAATAAATACATTTATCTCCCATTACATGAGAAAGTCGTTAGATGAAATATTATTAAAAGAGCATCAGTCTTATGCAACAGGTTCGGTTTAATGATGCCTATTGGATAATAACGTTAATGCAAAAGCGTATATTTGTAGAAATATTACGTCAAGGAATTAGTTAATAGATCTCGATTATTATCTATTTTTTTGTGATCGACTTCTTTCATTATTGATAATGTTTAGTTTTGTTTTTCTTATAATGTAATTCAGGAAAATCATTTTTGAGACTATATTATTTTTATATTTCCATTAATATAATAAATTCTGAATTCTCTTAGCTAGTAAAACAAAACAAAAATGAATACCTTTTGAGTAATGATGCTGAAAAACATTTCGTATGAAAGAAAGTTAGTTATCAAGTTTTTATTCAAAAAATATTCCATGCAGATTTCTTTCGCTTAACATTGAAATAATAATAAAGAATAAAATATTCAAAACATAATTTTTTTTAAATAATAGATTATTTGCTTTATATATATGTTAGCCCAAAAATAAATTTTTAATAATTAAAAGTAGCATTATTAGTGTCATTAGATTCATGTCATTAAATGTCCGATTACATACTTTAAAATATTTTTTTCAAACCTCTAATTTTACTTCTCATCACGAATAGTGTCATCGCAAGAAAGACTGTTTTATGATAAATCCTGTTGCATGTTAATCCGGTGCCGCATCAGTAATCTCAGAACTTGGCTACCATTTGGTGAAAAATTTGGCAACTTTTGTGACAAAATGGATATTGCTAGAAATTTTAAGAATTTTAATGATCCGTCCATTAGAAACTCAGATGATTCTTGATTTGACCAGAAAATTCTTGGTACCCCTCCTGGAAACTTTAAAAAACCTGAAGTCTCAAGCTGCAGGGTGAATTGAACCGGAAACGGAGGTGGTGTAGAAGACAAACGAGTCTAAAGATATTTAACTAACAACGAGTCTTCAAGAGGATATCGAACAATGGCGGAGTGCCAGTGTTGTGTGGAGCTCAAACTAGAACTGAGCTGTTTTGCGTCGAATTCTATTGTCTACTATGGAAGGTACGTCATGGTGAGTGTGGAGGGAGTCGGCATCTATAGCGAGGAGATAGTGAGAACTCCAGTCGTTTGGAGAGATCGTAGAGTGAGAGTCCGCAGAAAACCTCTGCTACAGGGTCTAGCTTGGAATTTCTACTTGTGCAATCCTGTCTGTTGTAGTCTCTTGCTGTGTGTTCGTCTTGACTGCGCATATTTTTCATCTGAGCATTCGCTGTCGTGTCAAATAAGCGTCATTGTAGTTTTCTATTGAGGCTTTGCTGATTGACCTCACCCCATAAACTTACTAAAATGATCCGTAACAATATATAATTTTCCAGTGATGTTTTTTAAACTCTTTTGCATCTTATTAGCTTATATCGTAACGTTTAACGACTTAATTACATGAGTTTGAGTGTGAATGAAAAATTATTAACAATTGGATAATAAATTTGGCGTTTTATTTGGTTTTATCCGGAAGTGTTTATGACAAGTATGGTAGGTCCTTTACTCAAATTTAATCTGTAAAAATGTTGTTAAATTGCCGTTCCATATGGTAATTTCTTAGATTCTCGGTAACTGGGAGCAAATTGAAGTTATATCTATTATATATCGCAAAAGTTAATGAACCGTGATTTATTGATTCATGCTATTCTAATAATTTCTTTCATCATTATTTTTATCTTATATTTGACATTCCCTCCTCACTCTTTTTTTTTGTTCATGGATCACTATTTGTTACAAATGCCATTTTAATAACTGGCTTTGATTTGAGTGTTGATCATCATTATTGCAAGGAAACAAAATTTTTAAATGTGATTATATATTTACAATAAAGTGTACTGCAAAAAATATTTCTTTAAGCAATATTTCAATGTGCATGAGATTTTCTACCATAGCTTTCGTTTTTCAATGTGTAACGACCGTATAAGAAATATTGTTTACAATATAAAATATAGTCTAGACGGGATCATCGTCTAGTCCATGAAGAAATATGCAAATTCATTTTCAGAAAAAAAATGAATACTGTTTTAAAGGAAAATATATATTTGTTTATTCCCTCCTAGTATTTTTGGGTCCTTTTTAAATTTCAAGGACTAATAAAATATATATTATTTTGGGTTAGTTTCATTCAATGTAAAAAAAAAAAAACTATTTATAGTTCCATACAAAGTTGACTGTGGATAATTTATTTTCCCGATATCCGTGATAAAACGGGATAAAAATATGATTTAATGATTCTAAGTCAAATTTATCTTGATCAGAACAGTTTAAAAGGAAACAAAAATCTAAAAAATTAAGAAAAAAAATTACCACATGACATGAAATTTCAATCTTCTCTATGATTTACTGCATAATATAATTTAGAAAAAACTATTTATATCTCACAAAGATATTTTTTAACACTTTACAGTGTCTGTTGCACTTAAAAGAAAAAATTAGGCTCCGATCGATTTAACAAAAAACTTTACAAACTTTTATAATACAATCAGAACTTTCTTTCGTTGAAGACTTTGTGGCTCACAAAACATTATTCAATATTTTGTAAGTAACAGAATTCAAGCTCTATTAGCAAATATTGAAATAAAAAAAATTCTTCAATGCATTAGGTAAATTTTGAGGTCAGGGAAAACATATATTTTTCTGATTGGCAGTTTACATCGGTAACGAAATCATTTCAATGTTTAATAAGTGTATATAAGAGTTAGAGGTTATTTCTAAAAAAGAGATTAACGTTAAAAACATATTTTTAATTGGAGCAATCAAAAAGATTGTAAAATAGATAAAAGAAGCTTTAAACACATTTAGGATTTCAAATATTAAGATAGATTCATTAAGTCAAGGTTGATGAGCAAAAAATACTTTTCAAAAATTGAAACGAAAAGTCCCTTCAAATCTATAACCACTCAGAAAAGAAGGACAAATAAAACTACTTTTTATTTGGGTAAAATGTATATTATTTAATAATAATGAATAATGTTTTCTCATACGATTATTTTCAATTTTTTTATATAACGTCAAAAAGAAACTTAATTTCGTGGTATCATCTTTCTCTCTCTCTCTCTTTATATATAACCTTTATTTTCAGAAAAAAATAATTTTATTGTTAATTTAGGGTATTTAATTTTTACATGATGCAAATATAATTTTTAACTCTGAATTAATATGCCAAAATTTAAATTTCCCCGTAAAAACAAAACATTACTAAAATTTAAGTTAAACAAATCAAAATATATTATTTTGATAATTTTTTTCTTATTCTGGGATAACTAAGTATTTTTAAAAGTTTACTCATGATTTGTTTTAATAAATATGACAGTTTTTTATTAATTTCAAGTCTTGAATATCAAAAAATGCAAAAGGTTTATCATAATACTTTGATTGTACATGAAATTAATTTGGTAAATTTTTCTGATTGTTTTAAAATATTTGTAATAAGCAGCCCACTAAATTGACGGTTCTTTGCTAAAGAATATTTTTCGCTAATAAAGTAAATGAGAAAGTTAGGTTACAGTTAAAATGCACATTGATGCATTTTTGAGGATAATAGTTCAATAATATTTTTACTCATGTAGTAAATATCACATTTCAGGACACTAAGTCTGTATTCAAATTCTCTTCAAAGATGACAGTATTGACAAAAATGCAGAATTTTCATTAAATAGATTATTATTTTATTTAATCATATTTGTATCTGCAATTTTGCTTAATATTTTTCAAAGAATGTATGAGTTTTAGAAAGGAAGTAGAATTTACGATCTTAATTTTTCTGTTTCACTCATTGAAAATTCTCTTTCTTCTACTTTATTTCATATTTCCACAACATTTAAAACTGTGAAACTCACAAATATAGGAATAAAGCATAATCAAATACAATTGGATGGTATATTTTGATCCAGTATTTGTTACAGATCTGCAATTTTTGCAACAAAATCATAAGCCAAATTTAATCCAATTAGCTCATTACATTTTTGATTAATAGTATGTGCTCATACAAGTAGAATAGACATATGAGTTTTCCTTTTAGACCAATTTCACCAAATGTTTGAGAGATTACAAAACTTTCGATTATTGAACATTGATACTTTCGAATTGCTGTATTCACAGCAATATTCTAAATGTTCTTATTACTGAATAGATGTTTTTATTTAGTAATAAAAACATTTCTAAACCCCCTGCATAACTCTAAATGTTTTTATTACTAATCAATAAGCCCACTGACGACCGTCAATGATTTCAATCCGGATGAGCGTCACTTGTTTTTGAAGTAATGCCTACTAGGACTAAGAGTACGAATTAGCTACACACTCATCGCATTCGCTTGCACAGCCCCTTTTTATTAGGGGGTGGGCATATTCATACACGTCACAGATAGTACACAGAAGAAAAGACATGCCTTATCTGGGACTCGAACCTGGAATGCCCAGATCATGACACACTACCTCTGTGCCAGAACGCCGGCATAATTCTAAATGTTGTTGTCGCTACTTATGGCACTTGCCATGAGCAAGCCCCGCTGATTCAGAAGTAGATTTTAAGCTGAAGATATGCATCTCTATTTTAAGTATCGCCAACTAGGGCCAAGAGTACGACTTTGGATACAACCTCATAACATTTGCTTGAACAGCTTCTTTTTAAAGGAGGGGGGCAGTCACACATCTCACAGATAGCACACAGAGGAACAACCATGCCCGAACAGGGACTTGAACTTGGGACTCCCAGAACACGAGGAAGACTCCCTGCCTCTGTGCCTGAAAGCCTTCTAAACGTAACTAAGTCTATTGGAAAAGTCCGGATTCTAGAACTGATTCTACACACGAATCATCGTATAAGCGGATCTAGTCTAGTCTTTCGACTTAAAATTTTCTTCCACTGGTGTAGTGCAGAAGTCTGATGAGGGAGGTGCCAGCTGAGGTGTCGTCCTCGTTCAAAACTAAGAGGCATTAATGTAACTAAACTAAAAAAAAGTAGAATGAAAAGAAGATCGGATCAAAAAATCGGGATAAATTATAATCCGTCTGAATGTATTTTTAAGCCAACAGTAAGTAATTAATAACTGATAGTAATTCTAAAATTCTCTTACTTTAGTCTGTAGAAAAAATACGAGTTATAAATTAAATTAATATTAGATACTAATATTAAGTGCTTCAATTGTAACATGGATATGATTTTAATATAGTAAAATTAGCTAAAGCTTAGAAGCCAATTAACTTCGGTACTAAAGTTAATTGACCTAATAATTAAAAATGGTTCACTTAACTACTTCTTACGATTCACAAAAGAATCTCATTAAAAATATAAGAAACTGATACATATAAAAATTTTTATCGCTGAAAGAACTTTACAAGTTTTTTTCAGACAAAAAATTATAACCTTCTAAATTACTGTAATTTTTTTATAAGTAGAAAGATTTTTTTACTATTTTTTTCTTGTTTTTTTTCTTATTTTTATGCAAGTCATTTATTCACATTTTTATTTCTTAAATAATGTACTTCGCTAAACTTCGATAGTTAAAATTTCCTACTCAACGCTTTTTAATATCTAATAGGAAACTGTGCTTTACCCATTGTTATGTTTAAGGACTTTAAAGAAATGAATATTTTGAGCATGTTAGTAAATATTACTTATCTTCTTTTTTTAAAAAAGGATTATTTTGTGTTTTATTTTTCGCTGATTGTGATAGATTTATTTACAATTTATTTTTAAATTAAAATTTTATCAACTGCTTAGTTTCCATTTTCATGTATGATTATAAATATTATATTGTAACAAATATTATTTTTTGTTTTGTATGTCAATTTTAAGGAATCTTAATATTTTTATCTAAAGTTATATGATATTTAGTTTAACTACAGTCGCTGCCAGTAGGTAGATTCTCAAAGGAAACTATTACTGTCATAATAAAATGTAATTCTTTTGATCAGTTGTTAGTAAATAATAAAACAAAAAAGTTTTTTTTGTCTAACTAAACTTATTAGTTAATTATACTAAAATTAATGATTAGAATATTCAACTCAATATTTATTTTCATTTGAACTAAATGGAAAAATCCATCTGAAAATTCCTCTATTATGCAAAACTTCATGCAGTTAAAGTAATTTAAAAACTTAAAGTTAAAATGTCAAGCAGTTTTTAAGAAAAATGAATAACAATAGGCAAAATTTATGTTATAGATTATTAATTTATTTAAAACTAAGTTAATAATGAATAAGTTCAAATATAGTTTTTTTTTTTCATTTACATTACTTAACTATAATAAATTATAAACTAAATAAATATTTTAAATAATAAGTATTCATTATTTACTAAACTATTCAAATAATGCAATTTTAGAATTTTCAAAAAGTTAATTTAAACTATTGAATAAATATAAGAGCAAGTAAATTACTATAAAAAAACTCAAAAATTAAAAAAAAAATAAGTTAATTAATTTTATAAATCGTACTCGAATATGATACATGCATATAATCCATACATCAGACAGCATGTTTGGAACATACTCGTTTTCAAATCGATCAAAATTTTCTTGCTATAACTTACAATTTTCTGGATGTGATTGGAAATGAGAAATCTATTTAACGGATCTGGATAGACAGTTTAATTATGACTTAGGTTTCTAATTTCCGAATTATTTTCATAGTAGCAACACAAAATAATATGGATTTCAAAGAATGATAATGATCATTCTTGGCCAAAAAATGTTTTTATTGGAAGCAAATTCAAGAATAAGAAATATTAAACAAATATTTTTCGTTTATATTTTATAGAAAAATGATCATTCTTGGATAATAAGTATAAACAAGTTATATAAAAACAATTTTTTTAAATCAATTCCTACTTAGGTTAACAAAGAAATTTTTTATTTTAGTTACTCTTTATTAAATAATTACAATTAATGTATAGAAATATGACAGTCACAATATTAAGTGGCAAAATAGATAGCGAATTACCTGAAAATTTTCCATTTTCCTTTCTATACACGGTGTTTGAACTCGTAGCCCAAGGGATGAGAATCCAACGCCATACAAACCAGACTATCCCGGCCTAACGATTGCAATTACTGTAAATAATTGATCAAAAAATTACACTGCCATTGAATTTTCAATGCTAACTGAAAATTTAAAGTCAAATGTAGCAATGTAAAATGCGTGATTTTTTAAATGAGTTGGGGTACGCAAATTTAGAAATTTCTAATTTTATATATTTTGTATTATTTTAATTCGAAAGTACTTCAAAATGAACCGGGAAAATCGATTAAATAACAATATGTGATTTTAAATGCATCAATCATTATGAAAATAAACAGAATCCTTTAAAATAATTGACCGAAAATATGTTAAGTCTAACCTCATTGGCGTTGGGAAAAAATAACTGAATTCGTTACTTATTTGGTGGTGGGGAAATGAAAGGATTTGGCGAGAAATTTAGTTTTTAATTAATTACTAAAAATTAATGAATTGATATTTGAAAAAAAATGCATTTACATCAAAATAATCCCCCGAAAACTTTCACGCATAATCTGTAAAAAATTGGTTATCTCAGAGAATGTCTTGCATGACCCTAACTGCAATAATTAGGTAATATTAACTTTTAGCGTCAATCTAGAATTTTTAATAAGTCTGTCTTGTTATCCTTTGTGAGAGGATTGGCGATTAATTCCTGGATTACTGCTATAATATTTGAAAATTGAATTCGTAATTTATATACGCTTTTCCAATCGATGAAGACAAAAATTTGACACAAAACTATACTTCTAGCAACGAAATCACATACCAAATATGATATATTAAGTTTTTCGTTTTTGAGTTATTACGCTTATATATTTCTGAAAATACAAGTCGATAGTTATTCAACATGTTCAGGTACCCTGGTGGTTTAATATTTTATAGGTGTCTTCTCTATAAATATTAAATCTGTGTACCGGATTTTCTTTGGGATTCTTCGTTTTGTAGTTATCGTATTAAAGTATATTTTAGACTGAACATTAGACTTCCTATGAATGGGTTTTGTAAAATGGAAAATAAAAAAAATTATCTGAGTCAAAGATTATTAATTCAGTAATACTTTATAAAAATAAAACGAAAATTTTACTTAAATTTAATTTACTCAGATGCCTCTGCAAGACTTAAATAAGGAAAATTATTTTACTCTACATTTAATTATCGAAAGGAATAACACACTGAAATTGAAGCTGTTGAGGTTTCATTGATGAATGGAATTACCGTCCTTGGATCGTTCATTTATAAAAATAAAATAAGAGAATTTATCTCTAATAGAGTTTGTTTTACATTAAACTAATTATGTTTCTGAGAAATAAAAACATTCTATTTACTTTATTAAATCTTCATTCATTAAAATCTGAAATCTGAAATTCATTAACAATTTAAGTTTTAAATTCAATATCAAGTTGAATAACTTTCATACAGCAAACTTATAAAAATAAAGCTTTTATTATACTTGATATTAAGTAATATTTTGCTTTACAGCATTTATTTAATGATTATAAAATAATATTTTGAGGACATTAATGTTTACTTGATTCAAGGTGGTACATTATAAAGAAATTTTTAGATCTGAATAACATTTATATAAAGAATATTTTGTGTAATCATAAAAAATCTGGACGTTAGTTAGAAATAAAAGGGATTTTTTAAAAACTTTAATTTGCATTAAATAACGGATGAACGGATATAAAAGTTTAAAATATTCCTTTTTATTTTCTTTCTTTAATATATAATGAATTTTAATCATATTACTTATATTTTCCTTAATAAACGTTTTTTCATTTAAAATTATTTCAAAATTTACTAAACATGCGATTAAACAGCAATTTTTAAAGCATCTCTGAATGTTTGGTTGATTATTTTTAATCACATATCGATAAAAAAATTTAAGACATTTATTGGGAGTTACATTAGCTATTTTAGCTTCTTCATTAACACGTCTTGATAATTTAAATTAATTATTCAGTATAAGAATAAATAAATTATCTGGCTAAAGTATTTTTAATTTTCTAAAGAAAAAAAATCTGTAATTAATATAAAGTTTCAGATTTAAATTCTATCTATATATCCTTCCTATTTTCGAAACACATTAATTCCTTTTTAAAAAATTTAAATAGTTTATGATTTATTGCCTTTTATTTTTAATGGGATAAGGATACAAATTTTAATTCTTTTTTTTAAGTTTTTAATTTCTTTTACCACTAATTTTAATCTTACTCAAATTTCTCGCATGGAAATAATTAAAGGAATCCTTTTAACAATTCTAAATGTTTTAATAGTTCGTTAAAAAATTTTTTATGAACATTAACAGAGATACAATTACTGAAACATTGTTAAAAATTTTACAAATGTTTGTATTAGAAAAATTCATAATCTTAACTTACTTTAAATATACTTAAAAATTAGATTAAATATATTATATTTTACGACATACGAAGACTACCAAAGAATTGCCATTCTTTATTTTTTAATTAGAAGAAATTTTATTATGACATTTACATTTATAAATTCACGCTGCTGTTGGCAACTGCCTTCTTAATATGTTTCTTAAGCAATGGGGGTTTTGCTTTTTTTTTCTAAGCAATAAGATTTTTAATATTTTGAATGAATATTTAATTCAGTATTTAGAGTTTACTTATCAAAAAATAGCTTAGTATGGTAGTTATTTAATATATTATTGGTTTTTCCTAAAAATAATGAATTAAAAACAAATGAATAATCCTCTGTCTGCTATAACTGCATTCTTTTATCCTTTCTCTACTTTTTTTGGACGGCAAGAAAATATTAATAATTTAAATTTAAAAGTTGACGTGAATTAAAGTGCTAAAATTAGATGGTATTAGAACACGATTACAACCTTTTTAAAAAATATGAATACCAGCATGTTGGTTTTTAGCAAAGCTCTATATTTTTTGCTTGTTTAAGGTAGTATATTAACTAATTCAATATTTTTTATTACTTTTAGGAAATTAGCTTAAAACTCACATTATGCCTTTTAATATTATCACCCTTATTAAAACCCTTTTGTAGTGCATTTATTGTTTTTATTTTTCTTAAGATTACCGTCTTTCTATTTAATTTCAAAAGGAAAAGTAAGTTGATATATTATATTCATACAAAACAAATAATTAGAAGTCTTTACATAGGTAAAAGCTATACTTAATATTAGAAAATTCAATATAAAAGGAGGAAATCCTTTAAGTTTAGTTTCTATAGAAAATTTCCTTTTGTTAATACCCTTTTTTCTATACAATAAAGGATATAATTCTTCTGGAGAAAAGATTAAAAGTATTGTTAGAGTTAAAACTTTTTACTTTTTTATAGACAATTTTATTCAAATCAGGACGAAACAAATGTTCAGAGTCAACATCCTTGCATATTGTATAATATGTAATTCAATAATGTATTCATTGATCGTGATTAATTCGAGAATTTCTCCAACTATAAACGGAATTTTATTTATAGTAATAATAAATTTTTTTATCCACTACAAATTTAAAATATTTAAATCCTATAGCTTCTATTTCATTCGATAATGTTTCGGAAGCAAAGGATGTCGAATTGAAGATAAGTTTGTAGCGTTAGCCTTCTAAGCCAGATAATATCCTTCGGGCTGAAGGGTCCCTTTTGCTTGATCGGTATACTACTCGGCTGCAGGTACATTGGTGACTTTGACAACGCAACCTTCCGGAACAGTCGTGGCGCCATCTACCCGCAGCAAAATTGTCAGACTCACTTGACGAAAGCAAAACAAACAAACAAATCGTCAGATCCACTTGATGAGCAAGCAGCAACTCGCCATAACACTTGGCACAATACAAAAATCGTTCGTTTCTTCGCCGACTCACTGGTGGAGAAGTACAGTAGCGTTAGACTTATAAGCCAGATAATATCCTTCGAGCCTATAGGTCGCTTTCGCTTGATCGGTATATTACTCGGCTGCAGGCCCAAACGTCGCAGGTTCGTACCGCGACCTTTACTCGCTTCAAGTTAGTGAAAATAAGTGGATATTATGATTAAGTTTATTTATTTTAACATATTAGTTAGGAAATTGAAACAAAGAATTAAAACAGAATGGTAGTACCCTATTTCAGCTATTGATAAGATCTAAGTGACGATTCACCTTTCAGTTAGGCTACATTTTAATCTTTCTTAACATATTTAGTTTAATATTCGTTTTAATCTTTCTTAACATACTACGTTAGTTAAGTTTAGATATATTAAATTCTCATTATAAAGCAACATTAGGACTGTTTCTAGATATACCTCATAATTTTGAACTGCTATCAGATGACGAGGACGACACCTGAGCTAGCACGCCACTTTCCCCAGAACACCAGCTGGAGGACTTTTGTCCTTGAGGGATTTAATCCACAACAGACACAACGTTTATTCCATAGAATAGGGTCTCGAAACTGAAATTCTTTGGCTCATGAGCCGAGACCTTACCACCAGGTCACCATGGCACTAAACATACTTCGTTAAAAATATTTACTTAACTTAGGTACTTAACTCTCTGTTATAATTTTCTCTCAATTTGTTAGGTATGCACAGAGCAGGAGTTATAGCTGTTATGTGATTTGAGCCTATGATCTTCCGATAGTAAAGCCCTACCATAAAACTAATTCAAATTGTTACATTATGAGTTTAATCGATAAAATTTACTTATTCATCAATAAGATGTCTCATTTTATATGATTTCAAAATTAAAGCGTGGTATGGTTGAGGAATATGACTGGGAGATATTTAAATTAACTATATTTATTTTCGAAGCAAAACGAAGGCTGTTTGAGAAATATCTGGTTATTTTGAGCTTTGATCAGATGACGAGGAATACGTAGTTACGCAATTATGTGTTATTAATTTTCTACACAGAAACAGCTAGAGTTCTTTAGTAAAATCGTGTTTGCGAGCTGTGGACCCTCCGAAATCAGAACCCAGATCTGAGCTTTAATTGAATATCCATTAGATGCCCTCTAAACAGACTTTATTAAAAAAACTATAAGATAGGTATAATATTTATCAAAAAAATTGAAAGGTACATCTGTATGAGTTTCTGAAATTTTTCTCGAAGGGTGAGACGTGTAAAATAATTTTCACATGAAGATATCCATGAAGGCAACTTATTAGAGTAAATCAAAATCTGATGTCGACTTCATATGAATTCAGTATTTCTTTGAACAATATAGTCCACTGGTGTGGCGGGGAAGTTTAAAGATGGGATGTCAGTTCAGGTGTCGTCCTCATCATCAGACAATCTTCCAAAATCCCGAGAACCGTTCCAAAATAGACAAGTGTTGCTTTAAAACTGGACATTATAATAAGTAAACTAAGCCAAACTACTGATATGTTTGATATGTTAAACCTACCACTTTTCTGACAGGTTTGATTGGATCATAAATTTAGCTGGACGTAGTAAAGGAAATTGCATTAAAATATTACATTTAAAATAAAATGTATCATCTCATTTGAATATAATTTTTGTCTTTGACATATTCTTCATACAAAGATGAAGCTATTCATTTTCGAAACGAAAAAAGTTTTTACTTGCTCTTTTTTATTACATCAATCTTCTAACAAAATCACCTAAGTACAGTAATTAAGTCCTATCAAGTTGCTTACACTATTTTTATGGAAGAAATAAAGTTAAATCCATGTAGATCGTTCATAAGAGCTTAATTTGATGCATTACTAAGGATTGTGGAATAAGATAAATTTACCGTAACTATCATAATGGATTTCTAGTATATTGATTTGTTGATTCATGAAGAAGCTATGAATACCAATTTTATTTACACCGAATCTTCCGGAGTGTGTGATCATGAAAGGAATGATATATCTTGGAATGATCGTTTTTAATATGCAAAAGGTTTGTGAAAAAATACTGATAATCTATCCAATGATTTGAAATATATTTCTTATGATAAAAATTCAAGATTCTATTTATACTAATATCAAGATTTACTCTAAATTTTAAAACTGATTAATTGAATTCTGAGATTAACTTCTAATTTTTGATGAAATCATTCTCACACATTCAACTCATTCTCATTAACACATACACTCAACATATTCAGTATAAAGAACGAACCACACACACACACACACACACACACACACACACACACACACACACAC
>JAOUZG010015312.1:415324-432824 GCA_026289955.1 Argiope argentata | reverse complement strand
AAAGGCATGGCAAATCCTTTTTTTTTGTAAAATAGTATAGGAAAATAATGAAAACTCTTCAGAGGATATTTTTCTCTTTCTTCAAGAATTAGGGTATCAAAATTGCTATATTATGACGGTTGAATTCATTAAATAGTAAAAGTACTCAGATTAAAATTTTTTAAAGATTTTAATCTTTATAATCAAGAAAAATTTGTAGCTATTAGATTTTTTATCTTGTTTTTTTTAAAAAATATAAGCAAATAAGAAAGAAAATGTATTTAGTTTAGTTAATGAATATAACTTCTTGCAATTTATATTTTAAGACACCAAGAGAAATTTTTATTGAATAATTAGAATTAGAGAATTTTGACTCATTAAACATTATATTAATTTAAATTTGCTAAACATTATATTAATTTAAATGTTTAAAAGTGCGTTTAAATATAGATTAAAACAATTAATATTTCACCCTCTTTGAATATTTTGATAATTATTTTCCATATGAAACATTAAAAAGAAGAAAGAAGACACATCTATGCATTTTAAAATCCAGAAAGTATATAATATGCTACAAAAAATTTTCAAATTATACCAAGTGATTATTCTTTAAACAAAATACTTAAAAATCTTTAATGAGAAAGTAATTTTTTTTTCCAAATTTATTTGAAGCAGTATCGTATTTCATATAATGATGTCTATCGGAAGCTGTTTACTAGTTGAGGACCGTGATCACGTATACTTAATCACTCGATTCTCCCTTTAAAGTTCGCGATCTCCCTCATTTGATCAGCTTTTCCCTCATCAGACGATCATGATTAGAGGTTGGGCATTTAAAGGGCCTGGACTGACTACGCTTTGAGTTTACATTTATATTTTGACTGAGATAGAAAAAGATTACTTATTATTTTTTTATTTGAGTATAGATTTATTGTTCGAATTTGTACATTTTGGGTTAGTTTTGTTCTAGTCATTATGGAGAAAAGAGCAAAATAATTAAGTTCAAAATATTAAATATTCATAATATTAAGTTCAAAATATTAAAGTGCAAAATATTTAAGCAATAATAATTAGGTTCCAAATTTATGAGAGGCTCAGATAGCTCTTTAAAAGAATAAAAGTTGGAAGTTATCTTATTATAAAAACAAAACTTTCAACGTAGACCTTGTTCCAAAATATCTTTTGAAATGTATAATAAATTCCAAACATTTTAAATGTAATTACATGATTTCTTTACCTTAAGTTTCTGATAATTTAAATTTCTTGAATATGAGTAAGCAAATGTATATCATTTTCTGAAAGTGTAACCAACTTTAATATTAAAATGTTACTTTAAAAGATATGTTTCTTTATTTTATTTCATTAACTATAAATTTCGCTGTTTTTTTTAATATCGCGGAAATTTTATTACAGTATATTTGGAAGCTATTTATCATAATAAACTGCTAATTGCAGCATATTTATTTAAGTAATCATTTTATATGAATTTTTAATTAAAAACAGGTTTAGTGAAAATAATCGTCTGGGAATGTGGGTATGTACACTCTCGGGGCACGGGGGCCTTGGGAAATTCTTCTTTCTTAAGGCTGGTTCTGTAGGGTTTAAAAAGTTTGTTTCTGGAGAAAAATCTTTGAGGTTAAACTGCACCGAAGCTAAAATGCATGGAATAAAAATTTAAATTTTAATAACTGACATTCAATACATATTGTATTTGAGTCCCTTTATTAAAAATGCTGCTCTCAGCTAAAAGTTCTTATTTTGATTCCACAAGTGGTTTAGTCATGTGTGTGCATTATTCTTTCTAAATTAATAAAATGCTATTCAACACGCCTTTTTCTTACAAATAATAGAATTAATATATTTATGTGAATATTAATGGCATTATTAATAACATCATTTGCTTATTATTTAACTTCCAAAAAACTCTGTTAATGAAAATATAATTTTTTTTCATGGTCATAGAAGATAATCGGGACCCAAATAATGCTAGCAATGATTGAGCATTTAATATAATAACGATAAGTAATAAGGAAAAAGGGAAAAAACAGCATATAGTAATACATTTAGTTTGAAGCATTGAATTATTGATTTTTCTTTTAGCTCATTGCAATAAAATTAAATAAATTTTGCTTTAAATTCAGTAGAATTCCCATCATATTTGATGTAAATTTTTTGTGAGTAAAAGGTACGATGACTTTCTTTTCATATCTGCTTGAACTAATATTCAAGTATGAAACTTTGGAGAAAAGAAATGTAAATTAAGTGGCTAATTTTTTCAAGTAAATTTCATTAAGTAAAAATAAAATGCTCTCTTCTAATTCCTTATCCAAAATTCAGCACTCTTTAGGAATAGAATGGTGAATCCTGTCCTGATATCTTTAAATCTATATGATATGTCCCTAATAGAAAATATGCTCATTATTGTATCAAAATACAGTATGCGAAAAAAAAAATCCCCCAATTTTTCAACACATTCAACACTTTTATGTAACAGCTGAACAGTGCGATATTTTTTTGTTTGTTCTGTGACTTGAATTTCATCAGTTGATTATATACAACAACCTTGAGAAAATAGATCTTACCACTACGAATATTTTATACCAGTCAAAATATTATTGAAAACTCATCGTCGTTCCCTTTATATGATATTATTTCTAATATAAAGTAAAAAAATAATATCTACCTTATCTTATAAAATTTTAAAAAAGGGGAAACTAAAAGAAATTACTTCTAAAATCCTTATTTTATGATAATAATTTTATAATAAAGGTTATCAGAAAACTGGTGGATCGGAAAGAGCATTAAATGTTGGATTATCCGTTATTAAAGTTTTATTATGAGGCCATAATGATCTTTTCAAAAGACTTAGATTATACAAATACAAACATGTTAGAGAATTTTTTTTTACTTTACCAATTTTTTAAAAGAATCAGGTTTTGTAAGAAGTTGTTTCCATCACATTTATCAAATTACAAATTTTTTTCCAAACACTTTTAATTAAACATTCTAAGAGCAGTTGGTGAATTATAGAGAGGCATCTTAAACTCCTTTATACTAAAGCATTACGTGCCAATAAAGAAAAATTTTAAAATTATTTTTTAAAATATTACAATCTAATTTTAATGAAACGGCATGTAATAATATTTTAGGAATGATTCATTCGATTGTTTAATTTTTTAAAACTAAGGTAAAAAGTTACAAAAGATTTAATTCTCTGCTTTCTGTTGTATTAAATGTTCAGCTGTTTCTTCTATAATGGTATAATGATTGATGACATTCAATATCTTTCAGAATGGCTTTTAATATCTTGTATCTATCTTTTAATATCGAAAGTTACCATTCCATAAGTTAAGAATAAGAAGAACTCCACTTTTCGGTGAAGGAAGCATTCTTTTATCGTTGATAATATCCTCGATGTAATATCGTTTTAAATTGTTGTTGTTGTTTTTTATGGCACTTTTTCAAGCCCGCTGACTGTCAGCGATTTAAATCGTTTGAGCATCTAACGTTTTCCAGTAACACCGATTAATGGCAAGAGTACGACTTAGCTACTCACACATACGTCACAATCCTTTTTATGGGGCGAATTTCATTCATGCATGCATTTTCATTCATTCTTCCACAGATCGTAATTTAGACCTGGAACAGAGAACGATCACCTCTGATTCAGTACCCCCAGTGGCATTACTCTGGACATGGAAGACTTTGTGACAACGACAAATTTGATTCGTGCCAGCCACCACAAACACGAGGAGTTTTCGGCCTGCGAGGTTTGAACTCGCAGCCTAAGGCATACAAGTCTAACGCTGCACCAACCAGGCTATCGTTTTAAATTTAAAGATCAAATAGGATAACAACATATGAATCGGGTGATAATTGCTAATATATCATGCAAAGTATAAGTAATAAATCATTCAATAAAAATAAATTGATGGTATAGCAGTTTTTACACATTGCAATAGGAAATTAAAATTTACCTTGCAATACTATATGTAATTGAAGCCGTACTTAAAATAAGCTCTGAATTGGAAGAAATATCTATAATATCAACCCCCCAAAAAAACCAACAACATGCAAAGTGATTAACTATAAAATTTCTTAGCAGATTCATGTATAACACATGCATAGAAAATCCAGTTTTTAATTGAGAAGAAATTTTAAACTTCAATTAAAATGCCAATTAAAAAACTAAAATTTAAATTATAATGCAAATTTTGGTTTTATATTTTAGTTAAATTTTTTTAAATATCTCAACTCTTTTGATTCAACGTTTCGTTCCATTTAGATAAAAAGATTTTCAGTTTAAAATTTATTAAAAATAAAAAAAAATGTAATTAAAGGAGACTTAATGTTATTTTTTGGTCATTTTTTTTCTGTTAGCCTTTACCTCTTAAAAATGTTTTTTTAAATTAAGCTCAAACAATGAAAAAGAAATGGCATTGACTGGTTAATTCCAATGATAACTATTTTAATTTGATTTTCCGATTTAAAGTTAATTAATGCGTAAAAGAGAATTTCTGAGATAAAAAAATGAATGTTGAATGGTAAATAAAATGATAATTTATCTTTTTTAAAGCTTCATTAAGGTGTTATCATGGAAAAATGTTTTTTTTTTAACATTTTGCATGCAATTTTTCACTATGCGATTATAAATATTAAAAATAAAAATTTCATTGTAGTCATGAATCCGTATTATCGTTTATAATATACAGACCTTTGAAATGAATGTCGGCAAGTTTATTCTTAAAAAAAAATGTCTTAAGATATCATGAATAAAAAGGACTTCTACACAACGTTAAAAAAATCATCTTTATGTAACCTTGTGTTTTATATTGTATATTGTTAACTCTTTATATCCTATAACATGTGAAATTAGTGCTTCTTTTATGAGTCGTTTTTCCTATAACTATTAATTTTTTCTGATTGTGTCCGCAAAGAAAAGGATATTGTAATTTCTTCAACAAGTGTTAGAAATTAATTAAAATTACATAATTAAAAAATTGCTGATAAAATAGTTTAGAGATGAGTAATACAATATTCTCTTATAAATTTAAAACAAGATTTATTGAAAAACTTCATTTAATTCTTTTAATATAATTTGAAAATACATTAAATTTGAGATTATATATACTTTTTTATGTGTGTAAGCTTTTTTATACTTTTGTATGTGTGTAAGATTTGTTTATATGTGTAAGCATGTCACTTTTTATTAAAAAATTAACAGAGATAACTTGAACAAATGGTAAAAAGAGAACTAATTTATAACTATGCATTTTATTTATTTTTTGATTATCGATATAAATTATATGAACTAACTAAGATAGTATTATTGTAAAAATTAACACCTACTCTATTTATCAAAACAAATAATTACGAGTTAACTATCATGAAGAATATTCAGACAATAATGATGTTTAAGACAAAAGGTATGAATAGTGTGGCATATAAAATCAACTAATTTTTTAAATGAAATGTTTTTATTTACATTAATCTCTATTTTTATCTTAATAGGGTAATAAATCGTTGAAGCTTATCATCTACTCATGCAATGACAGTAATGTGTTTTCTACTGTTAGAATGTTAGTTTATTAGTTTTGATACAAAACTGGACGATTCCTCATTTTAAGACAAGCTCTGATTTGATTTAAGAAATTCATGAAATGCCGGATGCCTAGATTATCACTAGACACGAAAGATTCTGAAATGATTGTTTGCATGAAAAGAATCAGGTATTCTGGATATGACTGTCTTAATATAATTATTTAAATGGTAAAGCTTTCATTTTTATATTTGATGGAAATTCTGCTGAATTTCAGAGGTTTGTAATTTTTATAGTATCAGCCGCCTTTAAAGCATATTTCTCCAAAATTGCATTTTTACTGCAATTTGTGACTAACTGATATCTTTGCATGAGTCTTTGATGTTTAAAAAGTTTTAGTAAAAACTTGATAGTCTCTCCTTAATCATTAGTTTTAATCACAAACATCAAATCATGCTGATCAGAACTTTGCATCGATCTCATTTACCTTTAGCGAAGGGCCAGTTCGAACATGCTAGACAGCAAAAAATGTATTCATATAAAAATTTATTCATATTCAAAAAAAAGAGATTTTTTTTGTTTTTCTCTGATGACAAATCAGTATTTCAACTAATTTCATTAAGTTAAAGTTTTTTTCTTTCTCTTAAAAATTTTACAGTGAAAAAATTAAGATATATTAATATACGTGTAATGCAGTAGCGTTCTTTTAATACACCTACAATTTTAAATTAGTAATACTTAGTTGTAAGAATAATTAATAATAAGTTCTTTTAAACTGGAATAATAAAAAAAGATAAAAGAAATTTTTAAAAATAATATTTTGAAATTTTGATTAAAATTCTTCACAGTTATTACATTTTAAGTTATATTAACATCTGTGTAATTATGTAATATTTATATGAAATAAATCCTTATTAAGTGATTGTTTAGATTTTTTTCATAGCATCTTCCCAATATTTAATATTATGCCATTTAACGCTTTCAATAATAATATTTTTCATTATTGAATGATTTCCAGAATGTATTGAGAATCTAAAATAAATTTCAATGCAGCTTGCAGAAAAAAAAATAAAGTATTTTCAACTCTATGTCTCTGACTGTATGAAGAAATTTATGTCGCCGGTTACGGGCTAATATAATAATCATTCATTTAATTTTAAGTGGAACAGGTTTAATAAAAACAATTTTTAAAAAGCAACCTTTTTTCAAGTTTAAAAGAAATTTTCCCCTTAACCTATATTTTACATTTTTGTCTTTCTTTCAACATTCATTCTGATAAAAATTATAGAAATTTAGATTAGTTTTTTTAACCTTTCCTTACACATTGCGCTAAATTTAATAAAATAAATTTTAAATAAATTAAGATTAAGGAGTTAAAAGTTACAACTCCATCTTAACACAGCGAAGACAATTCAAAGTTTATAAGATTATGTAACAGCAAAAGACGTGCGACAAAGGCAAAAGCTTTCACGATCGAGAAAGCTCTACAATCCGTTCGTTTGTATGTCAAATGGGAATTACATAACTTATGTAAAGATAAATTGTCAATATGGAAAATCTGTGGAAGCATGATTGGTTCTGTGCGTACTCACGAAGAGCAAAGATTTGTCTTTGCTAGAAATTCTCTTGGGAATCGGAAGTCTTTTATACTGAGACAGCAAACAAGCTGATTTTTGATTGAGCCTACGCTATTGCACAGGAATCCATACAGGTTCGATCCCCTTGGGGTAGTGATAATGGAGATACTTCAAACCGTTTACATTATGGTAATAGACTCCTCAATAAGCAGAGGCTCCTTTATGATTGCAACGAATTCGGCATTGGGTTGCACAAATTGCTTGGATAAACTTTTATAAAACTATTTTAATACAAAGAGAATTGTCGCCAAGGTCCTCTTTTCCAATGGTTTTAATGTATCATTAATTAAGATACAAACTTTATAAGCCTTCCATTAGAAATTTTCTTGAAGGAAAGAATATAGAAGATAATTATAATGGATTTATTATTCCATTTATAAATCCATTGTTTTTAAGTTTTTTATAAAAATAGTGATGATTCCTAAGCTGAATTCTGTATAAAAGTCTAAATTTCTCATTTTTTCCGCACTCTTTATTTTGGTATTATATTAAGATAGTTGTTCATTATTTCTTATTAATTAAAATTTATGGTCATACATCTTTAATTAGTGACAAAATTTAAACACTATAATGTATATATTTTTATATATTGTAATGTTTAGTTATTTCTTATAATTTTAATGAATAATTCTAGTATTTATGTGAAAATTTATTTATTTCGTATATCTCGGAGATGGCTCTAACTATTTGGATCAAATTTTATATTTAGACAAGATTTTGCTTTTCCAATTAATCTATATATGTAACAAATCAAATTTTATATTAGATAAGGTTTTGCTTTTTCATTTAATCTATATAGATGACTTTCCTAGAAAAATGAGATTTTATACAAGAAAAAAAATCCTATTTCGTATAATTAGCTATTACAGCCTTTTTCTATAGATTCCCATGCTGACAATAGTACCATCTCGTAGAGCTGATTTATATTTCTTAGCGTTGATTTACATTTCTTCTCATTGTGCTGATATAAATTTTTGGAGTACTTGCATTGATAATAACCTACTGGACATCTACTGATGATCAGTAGGTTATCATATCTTGATAACTTACCCATATCTCAAATTTTTATGAGATAACGGAGGTGGATGTAAGATAAGATAAGATTGAAAAATTTTCATAAGTAATCAGTCTAAATATATACTCCGAAAAAACCAAATGTTACAAAAAAAACTGTCAAGCTGAGTTTGGTTTTCTAGATATAAATCCTATAAATACATATTTAATTCAAATTAGAATGATTCATTTTTTATAAATTAAAAATCATTCACTAATTTGCAATGAATACAAAATGGAAATGTTTGGTAACATCTTATATTTACGTGAAACTATTCTTATTTAAAATGAGAGAATGTGGATTGTTTTTCTGAACTCTGAGAGACAATATAGAAAATTGAAAAATAGTTATTTACGACGAAAAATACAATATAGTATTCTACAATAGTTACATGAGAAGTTCAAATATAAGATATTAAAGAGAAATACAGATATAAGAGTTTTGTTGGTTATAGGAAAAAGAAAAGAACAAGCATTTTTTTTTAATCAATGAATATTTCTGTTCAAGGCAAATAAAAACATAACAAATAAATTTCAAAGATGTAATTTTTTTTTATATTCAAGCGATAAATGGTTTCAAATTTGAGTAAGCAACTCCCTCTCTAATAAAGGGTTATTAATTAGTATGACAGGTATGAGATGAAGCAATTGAGATAATTGAGCAAAGTATTTATTATCTTGAAACTTGAGAGCTAATCATTACTTCAGTGAATAATATTGAATATTTCCATAAGGAAAATTCTAAGAGCAAAAAGAAATTTCTTAGCATAATACTATACTTTACTTAGTGGCTGGGATAGTTTAAATATAGCTTTAAGTATAGAAACATAAAGGTTATTTCTTTTAAACGCTCCAAAACTATTTTAGATAAAATATATTGTCCATAAAATCTCAAGTATCTCTCCGTTATTATTCTCCGGAGAGTAAAGCTTTGGTAATAAAATATATCTGGATAGCGTGTATATTTCCTTTCAAACTAAGATGGAAAAAACCCTTTACTAGTATATTATTTAAGAAGTGTAAAAACAGATCAACATGTAATAAAATAAAAATTGAGTCTAGATAATAATTCAAGGACGTATACTTTGAATTTCGGAACTTGATATCTAATCATTTTTCAGATATCCAGCGGAATGCTTTGCTTAATATTTCTTGTATTTATAAACCTAAAACACTGAGGATCATTTTCATAATATTTCGGCAATTATCTGACATGTTTTAAACAAAATTTGAACTATGAAAAGAGGAATAACAATTTTGTAGCAAGGGAACCCTGATCAATGTTAATACTGTTAATTTAATATATTTATTAATTATCACTTTCAACTCAACAAACGGGTAATTGCACAAATTCTTAATTGTCTTTGAGGGATAAAAGAAATGTAACATTAAAAAAATTGTAGATTTCAAAAATCTGAAATTTTGAATTTTATAATAGGTTCCTCATGAAAGTTTGACGTATTAAAGAATATAATCGAAAATAACAATTTAAAATTAAAAAGGATAAGTATAATTTTATTGAAAAAAGGATGCTAATAAAGGAAATATATAAATTTCGTATCAGCTTTATCATAAAAGGTATTTATAATAAAAGTGATAAACAAAATATAATCGATTGCGATGTATCTCATTAATGATTTTAAACTATAACGTAAAGCATGAAAAACAAGAAATGAAATTCAAGGAAAAAGACAGATCTTAGTAAAATTAAAGATTTTCGGAAATATTCTAATAATATCATTTTAATTATCACAATTTATATCATTTTTTTTATTTTTATTAATTTTATTTAAATTATTTGGAATACTCTATATGTTCTTGTGGCTGTTTTCCATGACACTCCCCATGGACAAGCTCGCTGAGGTATTCAGCGATTTAAGCCGAATGAGCGTCTCTTGTTTTGTAGTAGCGCCAACTAGGGCCAAGAGTACGACTTTTGCAACTCACTCATCACATTCGCTTACACGGCCCCTTTTTACAGGGGGACACATTCACACTCCTTACAGGAATAGCAAAGAACAACCATGCCTGGACCGGGATGTGAATCCGGGAGGCCCAGATCATGCCCTACCCCTATGCCAGGATGCCAGCGTATGCACTTCTATATGCACATACAAAAAATTAGATTAAATACTTATACGAAATTATAATCTTGAAAACTGTACTACAAAAGCTATTTTTATTTTCGACAAACCTTCATAATTTTAAGTGAAAAACTAGATACTAATTCTGTCGTGTATAGACAGCATGTATGAAGAATTTGATTACCTTTTGTTAATAAAATTTAATTCACCTTCCTTCATGTTTGAAAAGTTAGAATTAAGTAATTAATTTTTTTAGGGGCTAGAAAGGCAAAGTTTTGTACTCTTTTGAATTATTTATAAAAATAATCTATAATATCAAATTGATTTCTATTAATTTGGAAGCGTTAGAATATTGCACATTCATTTTTTTTAAAGAAGCATTGTCAAATATTTAAACCCAATACTCAAAACTGATTATTTACATTTTTCAAATCAAAAAAATCAAATCAAGCCTCTGAATTCTAGCATACAAAATAATAAAAATTATTTAATAAAACAAAACAAGAAAAGGAATAACAATTTCTATGCATATGCATAAGGGTAATTTAAATAATCTTATCCAATATAAAATATATAAACATAGTTTTCTTTATTTTCTGATAAAAATAAAACTTTGTTGAATAGAATTAAAATCTTTTAGCCAATAATAATGTTTCTGTCCCGGCAAGATAAATTATTGAGGAGAAAAAAAGAAAATTAAAACACTAAAAAACTTTTTTTAGCAGATGCTCCAAACACAAGCAACAGCGTTACGTTGATTGATATTGTGAAGGTAAATGCGACGTTTCGAAAAAGAAGTTTGTATAGAAAAAAGGCAGATTTAACATTCTGTGGAAGTAAAATAAACATGAATAAGTAACAACACAACAAAATAATTCTTGTAAGTTTGGTCATGTTAAGAATTTTGAAAAAAAATGTGGAGTAAGTGACTGTTAAAATTTAATAAATAAAATATGTTGATTTAGTATTAAAAAAATGAAGCTTATCTTTAAAATATATTTAAGATGTTAAGAAAATCTATAAAGAAAATATTTATATATTTTTTGAAACAGCTGTTTAGAGTTAATACATAAAAGCAAGGATAATTTGATAGTGCAAAGAATTGTGATAAAAGAAAAATTGACGTGTATCAAATAAGCCAGGTAATGAATATGAAAAAAGTAACGTTAAAGAAAATTAATTAATGCCTGGTAAAAATCTATCTTTATTTCGATTTTTCTTTTAACAAATATAAAATTGAATATATAATAAATGTTGAGAATGAAAATATTTAGATTATCAAAATGGGGAATTTTAATTGTTTAAAATAAAAATAAATTTTCAAATTAAAATGTTTAAAACCTTTCTTTATTATTGTTTTTAATCTAAAGCAATATCACTTAAAATGTTTGGTAAAACTACATTATAAAATATCAACATTAGGAATAACGAGATAATTGCTGGTAATTATTGTTTTACATTTGTTTTAAATTATCAATGTACATTTACATCATATTAGTTTCGGATAAATATTTTTTCTTTTGTTATTGTCAGTAAAAATGTTAACTGAAAATAAAAATCAGGACTTGGTTTGATGTTTTATGCATATATTTTGGTTTTAAAACATTAAGTCTTGCAGATTGTGCAATTTTAGAATGACCTTTCTCAAAAATCATTTACAGCATATAAAATTTAAACAATATATTGTGTTTTGAATAAATTCATGAACATTTTCATTCCAAATTTAAAACTTTCTCAAAAATAAAGTGAAATGAATAATGTTTTATATTACTCGAAAGAGAATTTAATGCCAATAAGATATTGTCTTTTGATTTTTTAATTTTATGATTTTTGTGATTTTTGAATCATTAGAATTGCATGTCAAATAGGGAAAAAACTAAAGAAATTTAATAATATTTACCTTTTTAATTTAATCCAGGGGTTTTATATACGGAGGGCTATAGGATATAGAGAAGCACAATATGTTTTTGAACTGTGTTCTTCAATAAATATATAAACAACATGCAATGAAAATAAAACATTATTTAAAATAGCTGGATGCGATTAAAAAGTAAATTTTCTCATTTATTTTTGTTATCGCTATCTGGAAAAGCTCCTGAGTATTCTATAACTCAATAATATATATTATGAAGTTTTCTTTTTAGTATACATTGATATGCTATATTTGAAGTATTCTTCGTAAATAAAAACCTTTTTATAGCATAAAAGACTATTTCAATATTTATTATTTTGAATAAAGGTTCAAACAATACTCTTGAGATAGCTTACGAAAAGAGTGAATCTCTTTATTTTTATCAGAGGTTTATCTTTTAATCTGCTAATTTGAATATTTTTATTCTTGCATACAAAGTAGTATAAATACTCAATTTTCTGAAAAAAGCTCATAATTTCCTTAATTTAAAGAATTCATGATTTGAAAAGCAGTTTATTTTAGATAAATAAAATAACCCATAAATTCCAATATTCAAAATTATTTATGCTTTTTTCTAATCTATAGACATTAAAATGCGTTTTGCGTAAGAGAACTGATAGCTTTCAAAAGCTTTTATTTAAAAATTAATTTTGCAGTTTCAACAATATATTTCACTAGACATATTATGATTTGTCCTCTGTAAATATGCTTTATGAAGATCTATTTTCAAATGAAAGGGTTTTTGGAGAATGGGATTCTTAAGGAACTTCTTTCATTGCACGTTTTATAATGAATTTTCTACTAAGATACAAAAAACGAAATTGATTTAATATTTAAAAAAATATTATCTTGAAAAATCACATGTTATACGTAAATGGCACTCTGTTTTGACTGGGCATAAGAAGTTACAAATGAATTTTTTTATTTATAATTTCGCATCAAATATTTTCAAAAGAAAAATAATTTACTCCATAAGGTTTGAATTAAATATTATCTTTATATGAAGAATGAAATGTAATTTAGGTACTTATGCTTTCAAGTTGCTATTAAATTTCGGAAAAAAAACTCAGCATGAGAGCTGTGTTATTTCAAAATTCAAGAATTTCTCCTATTTATACAAATTTTTATAATTCTAATTTTAAAAAATTTAGATGGACGCTTACTTACTTTGAAAACTTTAAGATTTTTAACTCTTTATTGTTAAAAAAAGTTTCTTTTTTCCAAAAGTGTCAACAAATTGAGAGAAAAATAAGAGCGAATTGTCATATTCTATTGTTTTAAAAAAATTCGCTGTGTGATTGAAAAAATAACGGCGTTTATTAATAAGACATGAGTTTTTATTGGATACTTATGATGCCTTTAATACAAGAAACATTTTATGCTACAAATAGTTTATTTAAAAAAACCATAAGCACATTAATTTATTCTTCACTTCCCTTCATCTCGGCCATTGTTATAATACCCTACCTTGTCAAAAGTATAAGAACACACAGTGATATGGAGTGCCAAGACACAAATTAATATGATGTTGGTCTTCCTTTTGCATCTATGACAGCCTGCACACATCTGTGAAGACTTTCCACCTTTTTTTATAGATAGGTATAGGAATTGACTTCCAGGTGTCCATCAGAGCTAAAGTGAGTGCTTGCAGTGAGGAATGTAGATTAGGCTGGTTACATAATCTGCTCTCTAATTCGTCCTAAAGATGTTCTATTTTATTTATATCAAGGCTCTGAGAAGGCCGGTCCAGTTTTTTAAATACACATTTTGTCAAACCACGTCTGTGTAGGTCTTGATGTGTGGATGGAGCAGTTATCATGCCCCAAAATATTGCAATAGCGTTGGAAGTTCAGCATTGAACAGAATGTTTGCATACATCTCAGAATTCAGGGTTTCTAACCACAGGAACTTATGGATCTAGGCCGAATCACGAGAAACAACCTCACACAATGATGTTCCTACCACCAAACTTAACAGTTGGCCCAATGCAGTCTTCAAAGAAGCGTTCGTCGAGCATCCACCACCACCAGACTGAAAGATTATAAAGCGAGATTCATTAGTTTAAAGAAACTTTCCACATGTACACAGTCCAATGACAGTGAGTTCTGTACCAATGCAATGGATACTTCGCATTTTGTGGAGTGATGTTTGGCTTGTGTGCGGCCGTACGACCATAGAATCCCAAGTCTTTGAACTCTCGAACGGACAGTCCTGCTGCTGAAACTAACGTCTGAAGTGTTTTAAAACTCCTAACACATTTCCACCAACGAGGACTTGCGATTTTGTTTCACTACAGATGCTGAAGTTCTGTGGTTGCAATCACCAAGACTTTTCGGCCTGCCAATTCATGATTCTGCATTTTCACTTACTCGGCGCTTCCATTTCTTAATTATATCATTCATAGTTGATTTAGGCTTCTGTAGAATACCAATAATCTCACGAACTGATCTCCCCCCATCCAACTCACTAAGTTCCTTTGACTTACTCATTATCTCACAAACGGATAAATACAGCCTGACAAATCCCTACTAACGCTTGTATAGTATTCAATTACGCTTAATAATTGACTTAAAAAACGTCAACCAATTTTTAAGGGACGCTCAGATACTTTTGGCTAGATAGTGCATATTGTAGATATATTAATTAATATTATTTAAATGGTCAATTCTTTTTTTATTTAAATTATTTACTGGAAGTAAAATCTTGAAGACAAACAACTTATAAATAAAGTTTTTAACAGAATATATCAAAATCATTTGAGCAGTAATAATATCTGAGAGATATATTTTAAAAATAAACATTACTTTACAACTGACTTGACGATATTCTTACCCACTAAATATTCAATAAGCTAATTTTGCAATTTTTTATAATGAAACTTATAACTATTAGTTCAAGATCATTTGTTCCTCCTTCATTATATAAAAAAAATGATAATAAACAACAGAAATATTGTGGAGATAATATATAATGTTAGATAAGAAATACTATCATTCAGCATTAATATTGCGAAATATGACTTAGAGAGAATTTCTGACCTTAATAAATGGACCGATTTTGCGAATTTTCCTCCCAAACGATTTCCACCTTTAGCAAGCATAACTAACCAAGAAAAACGTTTTTATTATTCTTAAATAGTCATGATTAAAAATAGTTCTTTATTTCAGTTTGGTAAAATAAACTTTCTAAAACTTCATGAGCATGGTTAAAATCATTTTTATGGCCGCCGAAGTATTTAGTATCAATAAGATAATTTATTCCTGATATACAACTTTGATAAACCATACATTATCACTGCAAAAGCTTAATAAAATTCTAGTTACAATAATCTAAGTAAAATTTGATTAAAATTATGTAACCTTCTGATTGTTTAGTTGTACTTAAAAATGACAAAATTCTCACACTGGCAACGTTAATTGGTAACTTCCAAATAGTGATGAGACTGAGTGCTGTGCTAATATTTTATTTTCAAAGTACTCACTAAACGAAAAAAAAAAGGTCAATAATTGTGGATAACTTATCGAGGGGCCATAAGTTTTCACAAGAAATAAAAACTTAGAAAATCGGTCCAGTGTTCGGAATGACGAAATATGTCGCAACAAAATATAAAGTAGATTTTCATTTTTCCGAATTCTACCACGAATGAAAGCTGGTGGAAAATAATTCTTTTCGATATCTATAGGCATGAATGGCTTTAATATTAAAAAAAATCATTTGAGTTTTGTACTGTAATTTGGACAACATTTTTCTATCAAAAATGCAAAATGAGATTTGTGTTTTTTGTGATTTATTCCGCTGTGGAGAGACGTAGATGTCAAGGACTTTTGATGACATTACCAGCAATTATATGCTTTCATGTGAAATGAAACTTTTTGAAAGCAGTTCAATTGTTGGAGTTCTTGAACTCTGTGATGATTCCTCCATAGATAAATTTACATTCGTTAATAGACGGAGAAAGATGTAAACTTGGTATATAAGATGATATATTTATAGACTATGAGTTTTCATGCAAAGTAAAGTTTGATGATTTTATAAAAATTGGCTGTTGGCTGGGTGACCCATTCATTGTTTCCTTTTTTATTTTAAATATATAAATTATAAAAGGTGTTCAAATGAAAAAACTGTGTATAGATGAAAACTTTATTCACAGTACATACCATAGGCCCAATGATTAACGAGCGGAAGCATTTCTCATTTCCAGAATTACTGTGGCCATGTAGAAACCCAATCTTTCAGTAAGTCCTTGAGTTCGCCATCCGTGTTGATGCGCTTCCTTTAAAAGTGTTTTCTTCCACGGATAAAACAGATAAAAATCGCATTGAGTCATGTACGGGCTTTATGGTGAGTGGTCAAGCTGCTTCTACTTGAACTTGGCCAGTTCCACTTGTGTAACCCAAGAGACGTGTGGACACTTATTATCATGGAGCAGAACCACACACTCCATGAGTAGGTCTGGTCTTTTGTTATTGGTGGACCTGCGTAGTCTTCGGAGTGTCTTACAGTACACGTCAGAGTTAATGGCTCTTTTTTGATGTAGGGATTCACAATTATCGGGCCTTGAACGTCGAAAAAGATGGTGAGCAGCATCTTTCTGCTGACTCCATGGCTTTGAACCTTTTAGGGGCAGGTGACAACGTTTCCACTGTTTTCTGACCCGCTTTGTCTCTGACTCGTATCTATGACATTAGATCTCATCACTTGTTACTATCAGCTACAGAAAAGAATAGTCTTCACAATACCGAATCATATGTTGCATTTCAAGCCTCATACATAATTCCATTTGTCTTTTTATTCGAAACCCACTGCACGCTCACATTCCGATTACGCAACCTACCGTGAACAATTGTCCACACTATTCCAAAGCTGAGATCCATCTTCAACGTCGACATTCGCAATGTGACACTCTGATCACTTCTGAATAGGAAATACACCTTGTAGATGAGATCGACCGCGTTTGTCTGACCTGGTCTCTGATCATTAAACAATCATTCACAGTCTGCATGAAAACGAGCTCTCCATTCTTTCTCTGTCTTGGCTGACACATTCTTCCCCACATACGGTGACCCTCCGGTGATGAAAAGTGACCGGCGTAACACATTTAGCTATCAGAAATCGGATGATGCAACACCTCCTCAACCGTTCAATTTTGCAATGTCAACGCCATCCTGTTTTTCCATGCACTTCCACTTAATTGGAATCTGTGCTCTCACCTACGAACGCTTCAATCTACAACGGTATCTCCAATCACTTGCCTAGATGTCTTGTTACGTTCTCTCATATCGGTAAAGGCAAATAC
>JAOUZG010015312.1:400462-414924 GCA_026289955.1 Argiope argentata | reverse complement strand
TATTCTTTTAATATTTTATGGGTTTTTATATATCTTTCAAATTTAATAGTATTAATTACTTTAAATTTCAAGATACACGACGAATGTTGGGCCCAACCGGATTCAACATAGTATGGTAGTTTTATTTCAAAAAACGGCCGATTTTTATTAACTAATAATAATTAAAATCTAGATTTATTTTCAAGTAAGAAAATATAGAAAAATAATTAGTGCTTATTCAGAGCAAATGGAATTTAAAATGAGACTTCGCAAAAATAATATTTGAAAAGAAGTATAAAATCTGATTGTAAACAAAATTATTCCGTAGATTCACAAATAGTAATTTTTTCTTTATTAAAAAAATTATTTTTTAAATCTGTAAAAGAGAGTCATCTTCGCATTTCTCAAGATTCAATTTTCGTAGGATTAATCAAAATTTTTTGAAATTAAAAAAAAATGAACATATAATACAAGTTAAGCTGATTTCATTCCAAATATTTTAATATTTTGACACTGCTAATTAATCTTCGACCTAAAAACTGCAATGCAGATTGCTTTTTTAAATTACCTTTGCTTTACTAAAAAAAACTCCTTGAAAGGAAAGGAAACACTGGGTTTTTAATGAAATAATAGTTTTCGTCTTTATATATTTAGTTTTATCTTATCCCTTGGATTATCTTTTAACTTTGTGCTTTTTGTATGGAGATATCTTACTTTTTAAAAATAAAAAGCATTGTTTAGATTCTTTCCATTTATAACATTATCACTAAAGCAATTATTCATCACAATGAAGCCTTTTGTATTTTTGTAACTCTCAAATAAATCCTGTAGTATCTAATAATCTTGGAGATGTTCGATCCAATCCCTCCTTTTAATCCTTGTTTTTTTTTTATCCTACCAGTACTGAAAAGTAGTGTTTTAATCAAGTATATGCTTTTGAAATACGATTTTTATATTGATAGTATTTACAAGAATATATTAGATGCATATATTTATTGCTAAGAAATATTTTTATAAATATATAAATGTATTGCAAAAAATTAATTAAAGACCATCCAAAATATTCTCTGTTCCTTGTCTTTCTCGACTCCAATCGAAAGAAGACGAATATGTGAAATCTATCTGCATATTAGTCCATTTTTTAATCTAGTATATAAAAATCTAGTGTCACGGTGTTAGTGTCAGAACTCCTCCAAAACGTTTCAATCGATTTTTATGAAATATTTAATAAATATACAGTAGGTATGACAATAGGTTGTAAAATATATTTCATAACTCTAGATAGTATAGGTGTCTTAATCCAGAATTTTTTTTACGTACATTCATGAGATTAACGATTGTTTGAAATCATCGGCACTGTGGCGTAATGTTGAAAAATGTTGAGCTAAAAATAAGCTTGTATGACTAAGTGCTATAAGACCCATTTGCTGACACATTCTTTAACAAGTTGTTGAATATCAGCGATGGAAAATTTGTTGTCTATGAAAATACTGGATGCATAAAATTGCCCATTAATTTCTACACATTTCTCGAAAAATACTTTGATTGATCTCATATTTTTGGGTGTACCCACTCAATGCATAAATCATGCTTGGTTGGCATAAAGAATCCTTTTGGCAGAAAAAATGTGGACATGTAAGATTTAAACTTTAAGATACCGCAGTCGGTGTCACGTGACCTGGTATCATACAAATCGATCAATAGGAATGTCAACACATCTACGACTGGAAGTTGAATCTCCGGTTATTTTACTTCGGAATTTGAGCCCACTACGTCTTAGGCACGCGATTAGTCATTAAATATTATTATTAAATATTATTGGCACGCAATTAGTCATTAAAAATTGATGAAAAACGTTGTCGAAACCACCATTTTGAATGGCAAATTCCGAGTGGAAATGCCAAGTATACGAAAGAATTTCAATGATTCTCACACACGTGCCAACTGAATTAAACCGCGTTCAACTTTCTATTATATTGGCATTCACATTGGTAATAAATAAGCCGTAATGCCAAACGATGTCTGTTTGTGGCTTAGATTTGTGTATACCAGGTTTTTCACTAGGACAATTATACGCAGTATGTTCTCTCATGAGCAAATAATCGAGCTTATTTCTATTGACTAAAGACGGACTGACAAAAATATAGTGCACTCAATTGTTCTTCTAAAAGAATATTGATTTTTTAAATTTCATTTTTATACTTTAGGATAAAATTTTTTTATTATTTTTTCGTATTGTATTGAGAAAATTACATATTAAGAAAATAAATAGTTGGCGTTTTTTTATTGGTGGTCATCGTCTCTAGCGGCCAGTTATTTTTCTGTCATAGATCCCATTCCCACAAACTTACAACTAATTAGTAATATTTTAATTAACAATCAAAATAATCGTTAGAAATAATTGATACGGCAAAACAAGGTTTGATGAGTCAGCTAGTATTTTCATAATAATTAAATCCTTGCTCAAAAATGCATTGAATTATCTTTCGAAATGTTTGGAAATCGAAAGATTTAAGGCTTGATTGTATCAGACAAAAACAACCCTATATCAAAAGAAAAAACCTCACAATAAAACCCTTTTAAGGTTTTCTTGAGGGATTTCAAAATACAAACACGTGAATTTCCTTGCTGAAAACTTTATTTTGATACACACTTATATCTTTTAACTAACTATTTATTTTTGTTCATTTTTGATTCAATGACGGAATCAGTTATTCAATAGCTCATTTATTAATATATCTGGTTGCTCTCTCCAAATAAAGAGCACGAATTTGGCCTCTTGGACGTTTGTCTTTTGAAATTTATGGAACTCTGATTTTTGTGATTCTATTATCCTCTCATATCTATTTTTATCCATTGTTATGATACGACGACAATGAAATCCGCATTACTGATGAAAATATATAACGGAGCTAATAAGCGTTTTTTTTTTTTTGATATTATAATTAATTATTCTCAAGCGCCTATTCTCTTCTCTTTGGTATTATTCCTATGTCATTAAATATTTTGAAATCGTTGATAAATGCATATAAAGTTCCTAAAAAGAAGAAAAATTAAAATATTTAATCGTAATGATTGATCGTAGACAGATACATACTTTACATTACCGGACAGATTAATTTTAAACAATTGGATACTCTCGCATAAAGATGTTTATTATTTCTTTATGAAAAAATGGTGGCACTTTAGTGAAAGTTGTTTTGTGAGCTGCAGATGAGTCATTGTAAGTACAATAAAAAATCGCCTTTTCATTAACAAACTTACATTTGGTTTAAGAAATTCACAAAAATCTATATATATATAAAAAAAATCGTTTCCATTTCAGATGAAAATATTGTGTGCTTTTGATATTTTTTTCTTATGTTATTGTTGCTGCTGTTATTACTCGCCCTTGCCACGGACAAGCGTTGCCGAAGCATCAGCGAGTTTTAAGCCGAAAGGAGCGTCTCTTGTTTTGAAGTCGAGTCAGTTAGAGCCAAGAGTACGACTTAGCTACTCTCTCATCACATTCGCTTGCAAGCCCTTTTTTACAGGATGGCTCTTCCATACACCTTACAGATATAGCACAGAAGAACAACAGTGCCAAAATCGGCATGCACGCACTAGGGGAAGATGCGCTACCCCTATGCCCAGACGCTGGTGAACTGTTTTCTATCTTAAGGAAATGTAGCCGTTTCCACAGGAGTACATAATTAGCAACTTGTGTATATCACTTACTGCTGCTTTTTTTCAAGATCTAATTATTAAAGAAGTAAGATCAATAATTAAAGACTAATTATTTTGTAAGTTGCATGAAACAGACTTTTGATTCGACATTTGTTACATGGAAATGAAACTCATATTGAAAAGAAAAAAAAATGACAGAAAGTTGAGTTTTGCTTTATCCATTTACGTGCTTGCCCTCATCTAGTGTTAATTAGAAATAGTAATTATGTCCGTTTTTTAATTTTCTATGTATTTGATGATATTACAAGTCCTTCATTGTTTCACTCGAGTCTTAATCGAGTAAAGTTTTTATTTCTTTCTCTTTAAAATTTTACACCTGGCTGAATGTTTCTTATTTTTATTACAAAACATCTTCTTCTCTTCAATGTTTTTTTTATATATTTACATGTTGAAATAAAATTTATTGTAATTATGTTGTACAAAAAAATCGTATATAAGAAATATAAGCAGCTGTTGAATTTCATCAAGTATTTTCTTCAAATGGAAGTAAAAATGCAAATTTTTTCGATAATTACAAATTACAATTAAAAATCATACCAATCTGATCAATTATTCAAGGTCAAATATCTCTACTGACAATTAAAATCGAAGGATGCTTTGACGTACAATTAGTAAAATAAGACCCGATACTAAATATTGCTAGTTACGGCATTACTTTGAATTCTATAAAATTAATCTATCCTTCTAATAGCTCCAGTAACAAGCAATAGATGATAGTTAAAGACAAGAGTTATTTTATTAATTATAAATTATGTTAGTTTAAGTAGTTAAATTACCCACTCTATCATGCCATTATTGTTTCAGAACTAACGTAATGATGAAAATATAAAATTGAAAAGTTGTTAGTAAATTAACTCGAGCCTTATTAAGTGCTAAAATGTCATGGAATAATTAGCTTTTAAATTACTTTATTTTCAAATATGATGAAGCTTAGCATTAACAGAAAAGTGTGAGTAATAATGCAAAAGGTAACTCAAGGCTTAGTATGGGTTCTTATTGCATTACTTAAAGAGGTAATTTCTGCGCTTAAAGCTTTCAAAATTTGCGATACATATTTATTATCCGTATTAAGTTTCTCAATACTTATTGGGAGCTTTAGATTATTAGCTTTTAGCCCATAGACTTTCACTTGCATTACTCTGTATATTATCTAAAAGAGAGTATTAAATTTCTGATATTTGGTCTTTAAAGACAAAATTCTCTTTATAGCACAGTTAATATGAAATATCGGTATTATTTAATGATAGATATATTTCAGTTTTTGTTTTATTGCCCATTTTTTGTTTATTGTATTAATTTTCGATAAATCTAATTACAAAATTAATAGAGAAAACTCATTTTATTACTATTTATTTGTTTGGGGGTTTATTCATTAATTAATACCTCATTTCAAATAAATTCAAAACAAAGATAAGTTATTTTAAAAAATTTGCACACACACACACACACACATATATTTCTAATAAAACATTTCAAACTTTTGTAATTATTATAGGGTATATTTTAGTGACTGAAATTCCTCCTTCCGAGAATATTATTATGAAAAATAAATCATAAAAATTCTTTGAAAGCAATAATTTCTTATAGCATAAAACGAATTTAAAACCATAATTCTTTCTGAAAAGTCTTGAAGAAAAAGGGTTCATTTGATAAAAAGTATTTTCATAATGGAATTTTAATGTGCTAAATTTCTTTAGCTTTATTTGTATTTCTTTGAATACATCGCTTTTTTTAAGAATTCGGTGAATAGAATTCTAGAGTTTTGGGTTTCATGAATGTCAATATCTGCGATATATTTTTTTCTTATTTTGTTTCCATAGATTATCGATTTCGAAAATCTGAAATTTTAATATCAATGCAGAGCATTCATCGTATTTGAAACTATAGTATAAATCATAAACTTCAGTTCTCTAATTTAAATTCAAAAATGTATTTTATTTGTTAAGAGTTACTATTTATTTCAAAATGTCTGAAAATCGCGTAAAATGATGAATTTTCTGATTTTTGGTGAATAATGATCTTTGGACCATTGACTTGTTAAACTGAAATTTTTTAAACAATCCGATTAGTATATTATGAGATATGGAACTATTTTGTCTAAAGCTAATAATTCCTACCTATGGTAATGGTCATTAATAAATATGATAATAATGTATATTAATAAAATTGGCATTTTAACACTCACAAATGCCATATTATTGCTCTGAAAAAATTCTAACTCCGTATGAGCGGTCTTTATTATAATTTTATTGTGTTGAAAACTTTAAAGCAGTTTTTTTCAGTTTGCTTTTTTTCAAAATTTTGACTGCTACAAATGCAAAATCACATTTTATTGTAATTGCATGAATTTTTTTCTACTCACTCTTAAAGGTATGCTTAGTAGAATTAGAGATGGATTTGTTAAAATTTTGATTGGAATTTGTTCTAAAAATGTTTGAAGTGAAAAAATATGATATTTTTCAAAATTTTTTGTAAAACATTGTTTTTTTATAAACTAATATATATGTCAAAAAACGGATCCATTTTTTTCTTACATGCATTGTGAGGTAACTCTCAAAAAAACTTGAGGAAAATATTTTGAAAGTTGCAGAAAAAGAAGCATTTTTTTTTTTAAAAAAACTCATTTTTTAAAAAAATTAAAATATTTAAATTTGTAACTTTTGAAAGAGAAAAATATTTCAGAAATTTTGGTTTCCTCACAATTAACATCTATCTATCGCAAAAGTTGATAATTTTATTAATAATTGTGGGAATTTTTTTTTGGGTACCAAGTCCCCTTAATTTTGAGATAAAGGCAAAATGTTTTGGTGTTTTCTAAGCTAACGTTTGAAACTACCTTAGAAAAAACATGTGAAATGATATTTATTCAACTGAATGTTTATATTAAATATTCTTTAGTGACACAAAACTCATTCAGTTACTCGTAAAATTATTGGCAATGGTCTTTTCGAAATCTTCTTAGCTCTCAATAAAATTTTAAATAAATTTATGTCTTCTGCACGATCTCGAGTAAAGTCGCGAATACCCCTAAAATGCTAAAGTAAGTACTAAGAAGTATTAAAATGGACAAGTTTTTTAAACGTCGTCGTATAGTAAAGAAAAACTGGGATAGTAAGAAAGTAAAGATAAACTACATCATATAGTAAAAAAAAATTGGAGTTGTTATCATTGATAAAACTGAAATTGGACTCGGAACTACAATTTTATTAACAAGAGCACCAGAAAGTTTTATTTATTTTAGTCGCAACTTTGGATTATTATATGCATTATAATTTTTGCTCATGTTTTGGCACTTTCGAAGCCCACTGACAAATCTGTCCGCGAACGTCCGATTGAACGTGTTTTATTTCTTTAGTAGCGCCAGCTAGAGCCAATAGCCTAACTTAGCTACTTCGTGCGTCACATTCACCTGCACTACCTCATTTGCATTATAAATGCATTTATGTATTAAGTAGTTGCATATGCGTCATAATTCTGCTTGAATCTATATGCGAAAGTACGGGAAGACGGCTGTAAGTATTTTATCAAATTTAAACTTTTATAAGAATTTTATTCTCATTCTAAGTTATTATATTGAATTATCGCATTCAGATAGGCAAAGGCACAAACCAGCTGGTGGTCAACCAGTTATCAAGTTTTGCTCAAAATTCGCAAGTGTTTAGTTTAGTTTAGTTAAATTAACGTCCTGTTGTAAAGCAACACTAAGTCTATTTTGGTACGGACCTCGTAATTTTGAGCCTAGTTCAGATGAAGAGGACGACACCTGAGACACATCTCTACACCACACCTCTCTACACCACATTAAATTAACGGGAGGACGTATGACTTACCGGATTTAACGAGCAGAAGTTACAACACCCTTTACACGATGTTACATCGATGGAATCAGGTTACAAATCTAAAATCCTAAGGCTTAAACGTACCATCCTACTACCAGGCTACCATGGTCCCACAAAATTTGCAAGGGATCTACACTTTAAAGCTAAATTAATGCGTTAAATTTTATCCATCTAACCATTTGTGTTTTGTAATTATCGTGTACATTTTATTAAAATCTGAGAGTAATGAATACATCTGAATGAATTTTCTTCCAAAATCAACTAATCTGTTCAAGAACCAAATTCTATACATTTAGTTAGGCACTTTTCATAATCAAAAAGATATTAATGTTTTGATTCAGTGAAGTCAAAAACATGATTCACCAAAACAACAATTTATTATTATAATATATTGATGTTTAATATGTGTTTGTTGTGATGTGATTAATAGCTCTTGCCATTGACAAGCCCCCGCTGATACAATCAGCAGATTTTAAGCCTAAGAAATGCCAAGAGTACAACTTAGCTACTCGCACGTCACAAGCCCTTTTAGGCAGTGAACTTCATTCATGCATATTCATTCATTCATCTCAGATCGTAATTTAGACCTGGAACAGAGATCGATCACCTCTGACCCAGTATCCCCAGTGGTGTGATCTCGATATGGAGGACTTTGCGACCACGAACAGATTCAACGAGTGCCAGCCGCCATATACTCGGGGAATCTTTTGACCGGTGAGCTTCAAGCCCGTAACCTAAGTAGTACGAGTCCAACGCTTTACCAACCATGCCATCCGGGCCTGATATTTAATATACACTCGCTTTGCACATAAGAAAGTAAAACTATTGTGATTTCTCTTTTTTTTAGTTAATAAAACTTCTTTTTCAATATGAGTTTCTGAAATTTATTTATAAATTTACCTTCTTTGTAAGTAAATTAATAGAGATTCTGAAATGAATAACTAATAACAGCCTGCTAACTACATTTTAAAGTTTTTTTGACAACGAGACATTAACCAGACGATTTGGAATGAATAATTGATCCTAAGATTGAAGAAAAAAAACAATCTTTCATCACTTACAGAATAGTCTTTGACTGTGTTAGTAGATGAAAGATAATTTATGCGGAAGTTAGATTATAGGAGAATATGAAAGTCAGGGATTCCAAGCCTGTGGAAATTTTTGATGCCATTAAAATTTCCCTTAGAATCTTTTGTACCGTGGGTTGCATTGAGCTGACAGATTAGCTAAAATGGAAGCTAATACCTTCTTTTGTTTAATTTCTAGTAATAGAAACACTTAAAAACAGATTCTTTTTTCTTATTTCTGCAAGATAAAATTCGGTTAAATGTTCCTTTTTTAAAATTTTCTATTCATAACTTGGTTATTTAAAGATGCATCAAACCAGTCATCGATTCAGGAATAAAAGTAGGCCGGTTAAGATAACAATAATAAATTTCTTTCAAGAACTACTTACCAAAATTTAATTTAAAAAATTATATTTTAAACAATATCTTTGACTAGATAAATGTAATTTAAAAAACCTTATTAATTTGAATAAGTATGGGGATACTCTTTTTCTTAAAGAGTTTTGGATCGTTTCATGAATTTTATGAAATTGACTAAGAATCTTGGGAGAGTAAGCGTACATGTCAAAATTTTGTATTCTTATAAAAATATTATTGTAATTAAAGTAGGTACTTTTCTGTTAGCCAGGCTCCAGAGAAAAATAGCTTAAAAATTTGGCTGAATTATACATTATTTGGCAATTTTTCCCTATAAAATCGTTGTAAGAAATTTGGTAGAATTCTACATTATTTGGCGATTTTTCGCCGGGCTTATAGAAAAGTACCTTAAAATATTTTCTAAAAAATGGAAATTATTTTTTAAAGTACCAAATATTTCTATAAGTAAAATTATAAAAATGTCTTTTTATCATGTGAAAACATGAGGTTGTTTTGGTTAGGAGGTTTATTTCTGTCTCCGAAATTTATGGGCATAAAGTATTTTTGCCTACTTTTATCAGCATTGCATTATTATTGTATATTTTTACTAAACAGCAGATGCCTTTTAAAAAAGTTGACCTGTTTTAACCAGCATTGCTTCATTACGTATGCTTCTTCACAACCGATGCATTTTGACGTATAATTATGACATCATAGCTGTTATTTCATCTGAAAAATCGGTTATTAATTAAGAGAAATAATGACTTAAAAATAATAATGTTCTCACAAGATAACTTGAAATTTGCGATTGTAAATTTAATTTTTTATGGTTTCCATTTTTTTTTTCAATTTTATTCTAAAGCGTTTAAGCTTCCATTCAAATTGAAATTGGGGGAGACTGGTTTGTAAATATATATTTTCAGCTATAGGCAATTAAAATATAATTAGAAATTATAAACAGAAAAGCATAATCTGTATATATTTAGCGTAAAAAATTTGATGTTTCCTGTCTTATTTTACATAAAAAGAAATTAAAGATTTGAAGTATAAGTGTTTCAAATTTTTCTGTTGATTGATATTGACAGGTACTGAATTTGATCCATAATAGAATTCGACACTCGGAAAAATCTTTTTTTAACCTTTAAGTTATACTGCACATAGGTTAAATATGCATGTATCTTTTATATGCATGAGGGCCGGCGTCCTGGCAAAGGGGTAGCTTGTCTGTCCAGTGATCTGGGCGTCCCGAGCCCATGCCCCTGTTCGGGCATGATTATTCTTCTGTGTGCTATCTGTGAGATGTGTGAATATGCCCTACTGTAAAAAGAGGCTGTACAAGCGAATGTGATGAGTGAATAGCTAACTCCTACTCTAGACCCTAGATGGAGCTACTACAAAACATGAGAAGCTCATTTTTGGCTTAAAAGTTTTTGATTCAGCAGAGAAACTTGTCCATGGCAAATGCCTTTAAAAAATGCAACAGTATATGTATGTGTTTTCCCCATGTATAATTAACAGGATCTTTACATTGTTAATCGTTATAATTTTATTAATTTATATTCTTGTTTCAGTCATTTGTCTTATATATCCAATTCTTTATTACAGACCTCAGATTTCAGTATCTGTTATCATAAACTATGTTAATACAACTGATGAACAAACGTAATTGATGATACTGAATACTTTCCTATAAATGTATACGCATATATTACTAAAACATAAGATGAAACCCTCACTGTCACAACTTATTAAAAAAATTAAAAATTAAAGAGCTTTAATTAATCAAAAAGTTTATAAAAAGCCAAACTAGGACATGATTTAAATGCTGGAGAAATATTCAGATAATAGAAAGTTTAGCTATAGTGAAAAACCAAATAAACTTTTCATGCATTGCAAACTAATGAAAGGAAATTTTTTTACAAATCGATGAGAAATATTGCTATTATATCTCTCACTCGGAATTTTAATTTATAAGATTATCTCTCTTATGTTTATAATGCAACTAATATATTCTTGATTTTATTTTAATATTCTATTCTAAATATTTAAATAAAATTTTCTATTCTAAGAGTTCTTGCTCAGAACCATAAAATCGAATTTCTGCTTCAAATTCAATTAAGATATATATTTGTCATGCTACTACTATTGCACATGAATAAGCTATCGTTCAGCAATAACAAATGCATTATGTCACATATTTTTTAATCAATATATTAATTATGTTAGCGAAGTTATCGACTAAAATTAAGTAAGTGAAATAAAAATAATTCAAATTCACTTTTTTATAATTTTTTGGTAAAATTTCATGATGGAAATAATTTTTAAATATCACATGAAAGAATAATGATTTTATCTAACTATAGAATAATATACACTGAAGTGACAAAAGTCATGGGATGACTGTTAATATCGTGTCGGTCCTCCTTTTGCCCGGCGAAGTGCAACACTCGACGTGTCATGGAGTCCACAAGTCGTTGGAAGTCCTCTGCAGGAATATTGAGCCATGCTCTCTGTATAGACGTCCATAATTGTGAAAGTGTGGATGTTGCAAGAGTTTGGGCACGAACGGACCTTTCGATGATGCCCCATAAATGCTCGATGGGATTCATATCGGGCGATCTAGGTGGCCAGATCATTCGCTGGAATTGTCCGGAATGTTCTCCAAACCAATCGCGAACAGTTTTGGCCCGGTGACATGGCGCATTGTCATCCATAAAAATCTCATCGTTGTGTGGGTACGTGAAGTCCATGAATGGATGCAAGTGATCTGCAAGCAGCTGAACATAACCATTTCCAGTCAATGATCGGTTCAGTTGCACCAGAGGATCGAGTCCATGCCATGTAAAAACAGCCCACACCATTATGCAGCCACTACCAGCTTGAACAGTGCCTTGCTGACAGTTTGGGTCCATGGCTTCGTGGGGTCTGCGCCACACTCGAACTCTACCATCAGCTCGTAACCACTGAAATCCTGACTCATCTGACCTCGCCACTTTTTTCACGGGTCTAGGGACCAGTTGATATGCCCACGAGACCAGGAGAGTCTCTGCAAGCGATGTCGTGCTGTCAGTAAAGTTACTGGAGTCGGTCTTCTGCTGTCATAACCCAAGGAAGACAAATTTCGCTGCAAAGTCCTATCGGACACGACCCTCGTACATCCCACATTTATTCCTGCAGTTATTTGACGAAATGTTGCGTGTATATTAACATTGAACATTCTACACAGACGTCAGCGGTCTCGGTCGTTAAGTGCAGGTGGTCGCCCACTGCGCTGTCCATGATGGAATGTGATGCCTGAAATTTCATACTCTCGGCTCACTCTTGATACTGTGGATCTCAAAATGTTGAATTTACTAACGATATCCGCAATGGAATGACCCATGCGTCTAGCTCCAACTAACATTCCAAGTTCAAAGTCTGTTAATTCTCGTCGTGCCGCCATAAATCACGAAAACCTTTTTCACATGAATAACTTAAACACAAATGAAAGCTCTGGAAAACGAACTGCACATTTATACTTTTTCGCTGCGATACTACAGCCATCTGTATATTTGCATACTGCTATCCCATGACTTTTGTCACTTCAATGTATATATATATAGTAAAGAATTTAATAAAAAAGGAATCAAAATTGATGTATGAAATGCATTCAAATTTTTGTATTGAAAGATTCATTTAAGCATGCAGTTTAATTTAGAGTTTACTTAATTTGAGACGGTCATTTGTTCTTTACGTATTACAATCTCAAAGTTATCTTACTTTTATATGGCATACATAAATGATAAATTAAATATTTCATATAAATTAAAAACTTAAAGAAATAATGTTGAGAAATATTTAAAGTATATTATTTTAAAATTTAAAACTGAAAAGCATTAAATAACATTGACAGCTAAAATTTTAATCCTGAAACTCTAAAGTATTAGAATGTGTTACGTTTTGAAAAAAATGGGCTATATATATATACAAATTTTTTGGTGTACGATTAGTTTTATATTATCTATATTAAGAAACAAAATCAATTATCAAAGACAACAAACATACGATAACCTATAACCTGTTATAATTCATAAATTTGAGTATAAATATATTTGTGTCCCCAGTTTATTTACAACATGTTTAAATAAACTTTTCAAAACAATTTTGGTGCAGCAATCATTAATTCTTGCAAAAGAATACAAAATATTTTATATATTGTTTCATATAATGTAAAAAATTTCCGAAAACATGATATTATTCATATAGAATATATTAGCAATATTGTTACAAGCGGGCGAACGCTCACCAGAGGTGAAAACGTTGGCGGCGCGTCAGAAGGTGCTTCGCGTCAGCCGAGTTGACTTGGCGCGAGGAATATTCTGGTAACCCCGAGACAAGTATGGCTGCGTCGCGTTTCTTCTCGCAGCACGGGTTCGGCTATATAAGGAAAGGGTTGCCGTAAAAGAGTCAGTGAGTGAATTCGTTGAGAGGATCGCTCTTTGAGAAGAGAAGTGTTTCGCTTACCTGTAGCTTTTCGCTTGTTATTAGTGAGCTGTGTTTTGCGTTTGCTGTTAACGCTGTGTTATTGGGCTCGCTGTGATTGACCGTTGCTGTGCTATACTATAGCTGTTTTGCAAACCGTGTTTATTGTGCGTATGACTTGCATTTACGCTGTAAGTGACTGATTATTGCTGGATTGTGTTTTCTGGAGTTTTACTTCTCCAAGTCATCCTGTATATACCTGTAAATAGCTGTAAATAAATTTGTTTGTGCTGTCCTCAAATAAGTCCGTTCAATCCGAACCCGCTACGCTAAAAACGTAACAATATATTCTATATGAATAATACTCATATAGAATTTATTAGTAAGCAATATCAGCAACAGTTGCGAAGCACAAATATTTGCTCTTTCCTTGCTCCTTTTATTCTTCCTAGAAATAGATGAAAACCCACAAACAGTGCTTCTGGAATTGCCGATTGTCTTATGAAAGTGCGAACCAAAACTTGACTTAGAGGGTATTTTCTCCAAAAAGAGATGAGTTTTTTTTATCCTAAGCTGTATTTATAGCACAGTGGTGCTCAGAAAGCGAGGAAATGCTTAGTTATTATGTAAGGTCATGTCTGAGACCCGTCTTTACCGGGAATTGTGTCTGACAGAGTGTATATCCCTTTGTTACAGCGTATCCCTTTATTACGTAAGCGTATCCCTTTATTGAAAGAAACATACTTATAGATATCCTTTACGCTACGTTTTCTGCTTTTGTTTTAGTTTGTATCGAATATTCCCCCTATCAAGACCGAAGCGTGCAAGTAGCCTCAATGTTGCTATTTTGTTTAATAAAACAAAATCTACAATTTGAAAGCGAGACAAATTTAAAATCCAGTTGCATTCAAACTATTTCATTTTTTAAGCCCTTTTTGATTCTCTACGTTGCTATTGTATTGTTGTTATTGTTGTTGAACTATTTCATCTATCTATCTATCTATCTATCTATCTATCTATCTATCTATCTATC
>JAOUZG010015312.1:359663-400452 GCA_026289955.1 Argiope argentata | reverse complement strand
TCTATCTATCTATCTATCTATCTATCTATCTATCTATCTATCTATCTGAAATAGTTGTGATGACTTCCCCCCCCCCCTTCTATTTTAGAGAAGAGTGTATGTTATTGAAATGTATGTTATTGAAACATGAATTGAATGTATGTTATTGAAACATGTATGTTATTGAAATCTATTAAAATAATAAATGTGATAATTTAAAATGAAATACTTTCTCTGCCCTAATGAGCGTTTTCTGATATAATTTTAATGAAGATCAGTAAAAGAAATTAAAGTTATTCTGTTTTTGATATGTCACAATAATCTTTTTTTTTCTTTCAGCACACGACAGCTTATCTGATTTAATTAACACTGAATGGTCCAAAAAGCAAAATCAATATTACACTAAGAAAAGGATAATTGGCATCGTTTGAGTTTTAATTTAATTTGAAATTACGCTTAAAATAATTATCTCAATATCATGGAAAAAAAGAGTTTCTTTTAATACAAACACGTTTTTTAAGCACACTTAAATTTCGTATTATACAGCTTTAATGAAATCAATTTAGCTCTTCTGGAAAATAAACAGACTTTTTCAGAAGATATTACTGATGTTAAGTGACAAAGAAAGGAGCCAAAGTTCAACTTTTAAAATTTTTGTATTTTCATGGTCCAAATAAATTCAACTGAGGTAAAGAAAATAAGATAAATTTAATAATACAAAATTAAAAAAAATTTAAAATTTAATAATACAAAATTTTTAAAAAAATTAAAATTTAATAATACAAAATTTAAAAAAAATTTAAAATTTAATAATACAAAATTTTAAAAAAAATTAAAATTTAATAATACAAAAGGAAAAGTGAGCATTTTATATCCTTCTAACTTCGGGTATTCTTGAAGTTAATGGATAAAATACATGCATCACCTAATTAAATCTTGAATTTATTTTAATTATTCACTTTTAGATTCAATACTATAATTCAAATATTTAAGATTTTCATTTCAAGTGTTTTAAAATGTTCAAGTGTTGAAATCTTTTCAGCTAAGCAGTTATTTGTAATTTTCTATCTCAGATTATTTTTTTAGTTAAAATTTTAAATCGTTACTTTTTTAAAGAATATCATTATTATTGGGTGTAAAAATAATAGTCAAAACGCCTACGAGTAAAACCGGAATATCCATACATACTGTAGAAAAAAGGCTTTCATTAAAAATATGAGTTATTAAAAAAGTTGTAAGATTATACTTTGTCTCTGTTTAAGGACGAAGCAACATCATTACAGACAAAAAATATATATCTATTTACTCGTTTTCTTTTGTTTTACATAGATAAAAATGAACAGTTAAATTTTTTGGACATGGAAATTTTATTTCATAATGTAGCATAGTAATATTGAAATCATATATTTTTTATGAAAATACATTAATGCTATAAATAAATTTCAGAATTCTAAAAACCGTGGTAAAATTTGCAATACTTTTTAAAAATGCGTTTTCAAAGCAATACATAGAATTAAAATATTTTTCATGTTCTAAAATTAATAATTTTCAGTTTGTTTTCAATTATAGACGTGAAAATTTAAATATATAACTTCCGCAAAACGAATTCAATAAATAAATAAATAAATAAATGTTTTTCATTTCTGGAAGGTGATACTTTTGTGTTAGTTTTCAAATACCGATGTATAAAAATACATAAAATATCAATTATAATTTCTTTATTTTTTTCACAATGAAGCTCATTTTCTATTACAATTTTCTCATTGAATCTAAAGCTCCTAGACTGTTGATATCGTTCAAGAGTTTTTATTCATCAGTAAGAAATGCATCTATTAGAATTCGTTGGCAACAACACGCTTGTTGAATGCTGAAATAATGCATTCGGAAGATTAAATTTATGGATGTTATCAAGTCACGTAAGAAGAAAGAGAGAAAAAAAAATCAGCTGAATGTAGCATTTTCAAATATGACACTTTCATCAATTACATTATGACTTCGTCAGTTGTCGCAATGTCAGTGTTTCTTGGCACGTTTCTGTTTTGTTTCAGTTCAATCTTAAAAAATATTTGGGATAACAATACTCTAGAGCAATTTTCTGTATGACTTTGTTCAGAAATATTTGATAAAATTTTGGAAAAAAATGTATCTTCTCTTTTTTCGACCTTGCTCTGTTTAAAGATATTACATTTAGAGCTATAGATATTTTATATCGTTATATAACTTTCTTTTTCTATTAGAAGGAAAAATTCTTTGATATCGAATTAACTTCATTAGCTGATTTGAAACCATATTAAAAATTAAAAATTGATAAATTTATAAATTATTTTTTTATTTTACAATAAATAAACCAAAGTTATGGATTTATAAGACCAAATAAAATATGACTTCATACCTTTAGGATGTGGAATAGGAAATATTGTTGATATTCAGTATTTTATGCAATTAATGTTATTATTCTTTATCAATGCAATGATAGTCATTATTTAAAAATTATATTAACACTTTTTGTATTTTTCTTTAAATTCAAAGAAGCAACATTATAACATTTACATTTTATTTGTAAATTAAAATATAACATTTACATTTTAATTTAAAAAATATTTTTTTTTATTTTTAGGAAATGTGTATTTAAAATAAATAAAAAATTCCGACACTTTTTTATTTAAAATATCTTTAAATATTTCGGGATAATATTTACATTTTCAAGTTTAGAATTTAAGCATCTTTTGAAGGTTTATTTGGATAAAGACATTTTAATAGCTATTGTTTCAAATCAACATTGAAAACTCTTGATAAAATAAGGATATAGGACAAAGAAGATGATAAAGTATTTTTGTTTCGATGTTTGAAAAGTTTAATAGAAAGCAAGTTTATTTGTTGCATGTAAATATCTATAAGGCCAAACTATGTTAAGTAATTTTAAAAAATTAAACGAGTAAAGAAAAATATAATGCCATTCGCTTTTCAGCTTTTAACAAATGAAATAAGAAAGTGTAAGGTGTTTAAATATTGTTAGTTCTCTATAAAGTTACCTTTATTATTACATATTAACTACAGACAGTCGTTACATTGGATCAAATACTACGAGCAAGGATTATAAAGACGACATTTTAGAAAAAAAATGTTTTGATCGATTAAATCATTCCTTATTTAGGTTTCAGCATGACTATAAAGCAGAAACTGTTCCCGAAGATTATATTTCTCTAAATTATTCAGATTTCCATTAAGAGATACTCAATTTTCTGTAGCCAAGAAAGAGTGGCAGGCTATGCATAAGTAATTGCCTGCCGAATCTACTACTTCTTCCTAGAGTTAATATGCATTTTCGAGAAATTATAGAAAAATATGGATGGATTCATTATCTTTTTAAATTGAATTTAATGACATTAATTTTTATATTAATAATAATGCAATCCTTGTGCAGCACAGGGTTTACAGAAGTAGGTAGAAACAACTACATACACATACAAATGCGCCTAAAAGTGAAGATAAAAACAACAGTGACAACAATAATGACTTAAAAATTACAACAATGAAATAAAAACATCAGACAAAAAAACAATAACACTAGTTATTTTACTTTCTTTATGGTAAATAGAGTGCAATATTTTTAGGATTTATTTTGAAGAACATCATTGATATATGATCAATTACTCTTTGATAATGATGCAATTTTGGATATAATAACTTAGTCAAAGTTTCCTCTTAAATAGTTAAATATTTTAAATTTAAAGCATATCCAGATGTTAAATTAGAAATTCAATGTATGCCCCATATTTCAATATTATTGGAATTAAACTCGAAATAATAAAGATTTTAAAGTTATATTTGTATTTTTTAAGAAGGTCTATCAGATATGTTTAATGTAAGGCAGATTTATGAGATGATTGAATTGTTCTTCAATATATTTTCAATTCTGATATTAGACCTGAAGTATTTTTCAGATACATATTTTTGTCGAGAATATGTATGAAAAATAAATTCTATATGACTTTGAAGGAAATATTATTTAAATAATAAATGTAACTCTTAATCTTTAGGATGCATTTCATAATTTACTTTTAGGAATAAAACTAATTTGAAACATCAGTAACAGTAACGAGCTTTATTAGGAGTTAATTCCTAAATTCGGTTTCTTTTACACCAATAATTTCTTCAAATAATCGTAATCTTTTTTGTAAATTATTCTCCTTACTGTAAATAAATCTTTTCTTTTATGCTTTTAAAGAAAAATTTAATTTGAAATCAGTCTTAAATAAGAAAAACTTACTTAATTTGCTGTTTTCAGCGTTATCTGCATTACTAAGTATTTTAATAATTCAAAACTTTTTGGAAATATTCAATTTTCTGTTTTCATGTGTTGAGTAATTACTTAGAAAGTAATAAAATCCAATTCGAACCAATTCTTTTTGGCAAAAAAACAACAACAACCCTCAAACAGAAGAAATTATTATTATTTTTTTGGTATAGCGTAATATTTTGCAATCAATCATTTCAACTAAATTATGGTTGATTACACACAGTGAACGAAATATTCGCTAATTGAAAAGAGAAATTACCTCCTTGTTAAATAATAATTATGATTTCTTTCATGATTCCCCTTATTATACGATAAGATATCAAAGGTTTTGAGTGTAATTAAAATCTCCACTATTCCAATATTTATAAATGCTCTTGTTGTTGGTGTATACGGAAAAAAAGTATTTGTTGATAAATTATGAAACAATAAAAAGAGAAAAGAATAGCATTTTTTCTGCACGCAACTAACTATTTTCAAGGCTAATTTTTTTCTTCCAATGATTCGTAATTTTAATTAAGAGAGGTTTTCTCTTCCATTGATCAATAATTTTCTTATCTAACTTCTTCTTCTATTTATGTTCAATAGTTAATGCTGTAAGCGAATTCTGAAGGATTTATGTAAACGATAGTTTAAAAGCACTTCATACAATTCTGAATTTTACAATTTAATGTAAAAAAATTGTTAATATTTATATTACATTTTAAAAATGCAATGGCATATATGCTTCTGATATGTCATTGACTGCATCTATACATTTTTCTAATATTGAAGATCTATACATTTATATATCCTTATTAATTATATATTTAATTATTCTTTCAAAACAAATCCTCTTAACTCTTATATTAGTAATAATAAAATGAATCTTATTAATCATCAATATATTTTTAGTAATATTCTAAACGATATATTTAGCCATAAATTTTATAGCTAATTTTAATACAATATGAAAGGAATTTAAAGATGTTTCAGCTCCCACCACCCGAATTAAGACTTCATTTCAAATTATATTAATTAAATTTATTTAACAATAATGCATTGGTGTTTTTTTTGAAAATTTTACTTACATTTAATATATTTACTAGGATTGTAAAGGCATCCATTTGCACAAATTTCTCGCATATCTTTTAAGAATATTTGTGAAAAGATTAAATGACATTTAAAAAAATATTAATATATTTAGATACTATATAATAAATTACTTCAACTAATATGTTTGTTTTACTCAAATGTGTATCCATTATAAGAACTTTGAATTTTTATCATGTAATCAAAAACCAATATTAATTTTAAAGAAATGTTTGAAACTGTAAGGAAATAGTATCCCATAAAGTTATTTTAATGTAAATTCATCGTCATAGTCCTTTATTTGTTAAACAATGTCTCGTATAGACATGTAAATAATTTTCTTTAGTAAGGTGACTATGTTGAATTTATTAGAAAAAGGTTGCAGTATCTTTAGGGCAAAATAAAAGCTTTAAAAATAATTTCAGAAAGAATAATGTACACCATTCTATAAAAAAACACAGGAAAAATGTTTCATGGTATTATCTATAAAATTGGAGATATTTGCGTTTAAAAACATAGTTCCTCCAATTTTAGAAAAAGGGTTTGTCTAACTTTGGAAAATTTACCCCCAGTACTCCTCTCTCCCAAAGAGTGTATTTTCAAGATTTTCTATCATGTTAGAACATGATGTTGGCTTTTTGCATCAACAAAAATCCGTAGGAGAAAAATAAAAATTTTATTTTCTACACAAACATAAAAAAAATCAACTTTTAATAATTGCCATTGCATTTACAAAAGCTCTGATTAAAAAAAAGTTTAATGACTACAACAAATAAGACTTAGAAAAACGTCATTTTGAGGACGTGATTACACGAAATGAAATAAATAGGAAATGCGATATTTTTTTTTAACAATAAATGTATGAGAAAGTTTTTTGGATCGTTTGCAATACTAAAGTGATTCATTCAAAGACACGATTGAAATGAATAAAAATATCATTTAACTTGCACGAGCTCGTAGTGCTTGGCCGTTCAAGAAATGATATTCTGACACGTGAAGAAATTATGTTCTGATATATTGAAGTATGCATAGCATATTTCATTTTAATCTCTTTTATTAATAATTTCGTTTAACCTTTCGTTGCTTACATTTCACTTCACCTTTGCTCGGAACATCTATATGACAATACTGGATATTACATTTTTCAATTTTAGATAAAACCTTTTTTAAGTCCACGAAAGTTCATAATTTTAATCATACATATCCTGTCAATTTTGCAGCTTTCTCTATGAAACTTTTTATTTTTTATTATGGTACATTTTTAACTGGACCTTATTCTCGATATCCTTTATTTTTTGAAACGTCATACTCTGTAAAAGGCCTCAATAAATTTAGCATAATTACTATTATAAATGTTCGCAACTTTTATGGATATTTGAGGCTGGATTTTGAATTTAAAGAGTTTGAAATGAGCTTACAGACCATCCTGTACACGCTTCTGATCGAAATTTATTTTCAACATGTCATTAAATCCCTTCTGACTGAACTAACTACATAGTTAAAATTATATTTATTTTTTCTGAATAAATATTCTGAAGCAAAATATAAAATATCTTCTGAAGAGGGTTTTTTTGTAATTGAATTCTTTTTTATTTATTTTACAAATATGAAACCAATGTTCTTTTAAATATGAAAAGAAATATCTTTGAATTTATATCAGAATAATTTAACTTATAATTATATAGAAACTTGTATTTAGTTTTTTTATAAATTTAGATTTGACATTTATTTGGGTAAAATATCGATAATTATTGTGGTAATATAGATTTTAGTTCATAGTAACTACCAACCGACAAGAATATTTTGATGATATTTGGGGAATTTTTTGGAAATTCTATCATTCATCTTAGAATTCTATCATAGAATTCTTTCACTTGTTAAAAAGTATATTAAAATCATGCCTCTAAAAGCAAAAGAAAGTTATATTTGTACATTTTAAATTATTATAATTATATAGATGCTTTATCTATTTGTTATTTGTTAGTCTATAATCTGTATAACAGGCAAAATTTTCAACATAATAAAAATTCATACTTTCAAAATTTATTTCAGAAAGACTACCAATAATGCATATTTCGATTATAATGATTACATTTGTAATAGGTCATTTTAATCTTGAAAAATACTTTTCGAACATTGCTTACAGTAATGCAAAAGATTTTTTTTTGAAGAAGCTATGCTTATCATACTAAATGTTTACTTCTGTTAAGTTTTAAGCTCTTTAAATCTCTTTCTAAATGCATTGTTTAGTAAAATACTTTTTGGTGATTAAATATTAATTAGAATTATAAGCTTTTGTTTTGAATCATTTCTATTTAAATAATTAAAAAAAAACTCTTAAAAATCCCTTTTTTCCCTCCTTTTCCCAAAAAAAAAAATGTTTACTTTCTACTAGAATTTTTTCCCCTATGGAAACTGCCTGAAGGAAAAAGACCGTTTTTTCTCTCTTTCCATTCTGACTGCCAGGTAGAATATCTCTGATTAGGTTTGAAGCTAATTATGTGCAAATATTAATTCTTTGTTTTATCTAATTCATTATAATAGGAGAATTGTCATGGATAAAGCTTCATCTACTATATCTTTAATTGTAAGTAAATTAAGCAGATTTTTTTAAAATTAAGAATTTCAAAAAAAATATTCATTTACAAGTGTGTAGATACATAACTTAAAAAAATCTGAAACAAAAATATTTGAAAAAAAATATCAAAACATATATATTTTTTTGGAAGAATATTTTAATTTCTTCGCTTAAATAACGCTTAAGTATTTTGTCTGATTCATAATTGATTGCATAACGAGATTTTAAATGAAAAACTAGTGTTTTTGTATAATTTCTGATTTAATTTGAATTTTATGTTTAGTAAGTATATTTTTAAGTTCGTGATAAGTTCAAAATGCTTATATATTTTTTTTAAAAAATAATTTTATTTATTTTTTAAATATTAACTAAATTTTTATAAAATAAAAAAAGCCTATGAAAATAGTTATTTTTAATGAAATACTACAAATAGAACAACGTATTACTTTATAAATGTAAGTTTAAAAGTTTTTTTTAATTTTTATATTACAATAATCTCGTAAAAGCTTTTTTAAGCGGAATAAAAATTAAACATACCCAATATTTTTTAATTTCTGTTATCTTAATTTGAAACTCTTACCAAAATAACGATATTCTTATGAATATTTAACATATGTTAATATTTATAACTTAGAATTTTTTGAGATTGGTGTTGGTTTTATAGAAATGTACTGTAAGTTACTCACACAAAAAATGTTATTTATTTCTGTGATATTTTAACACATGTTTTCCGATATTGTTGCATATTTTTAGATTTAATAATAGTCTCTACAAAAAAAAAAGAAAAAATGAAAATGTATAAAATTTTGCAATTTAGAAACCGAAAAAAACTTTGGTGCCACTGAGAAAAGTGTCCAACATTTATACTTAGCCTCTATATAAAATAAAGAGAGATTGTATTTACCTTGTAAAAATAATTCTAAAACAGCCATAGATTCATTACGAAGGAATTTCATCTAAAATATGTTTTATACTGCTTTTATTTATTTGTAATTTAATGATTACTTCTAAGAAATTCGTATGACATAATTTGATGATTAAAAATTAAATGTAGAGATATGATGAGACATTTAACTCAAATCGAACATTCTTCTCAAGGAACTAGTTGGTCAGCAATAATGGCTAGTTAACAAGAAAATTCCCTCAAAAAAAATTAATTGCAACTAAATTTAAAAATTAATTTATAACATTTTTTTGTATGCTAATGAGCAAGTATTCATTATTTCCTGTGGATTCGACACTTTTTCCTGTGTAGCACTTTTAATTTTTAATTTAAGATATTAGTAAGAAATCGTAATTACTACGCTTGAGTAATACTACTGCAAATTATAAGCAGCTTATTATCCTTTAGGTTGCTTAAAACGGAATAAAAATATTTTTTAGTACTTAATAGAGCTCGAATAATAATAATAAAAAAGTTTCCTTTATTTCCATTCCTTCCAATAAAAAAAAGCTTTTTAATTCCATTAGCGATGACGTAGATTGACTAATCAAAGATAATATTCATTTAGCCTTAATTTAAAAGAAATGTATAAAGATAAAAAAAATACTCTCTCTTTTCTTATTAAGAAGCACATTGCGTGATTGAGATGTAATTTGATGTATTCTATTTGTTTAAGATTCTAAGCAATAATGCATTTATAATTATACCCTTTTTCTGCCTTCTACAAATTCTTTAATTTCATTTTCAATTATCTTCGTAGTGTTATTAAATAACAATCATTTGGTTTTTTATTTAATTTGGGGATAATTAAATGCCCGAAAAGTGGAGCATACGAAAAAGACACAATAAAAGAAGTTTTAAACTATGCAATAATTATGATTATGATTTAGATTTTTCTTCTAAGCAATACTTTGGAAATATTTGCTCTACAATTAAAAAAATCTCGTCAGGCAATTTTAGCTAAATAATTATAAAACTTTGATTTTTCCTGAATAAGTTTTTGAAAAAATGATTTCATGAGTAAACGTTTATTTCTTGTATTATATGATACATCTTTGCTTCAATTTTATGTAAGAGACGTCATTTATTGATTAAGCCTGATTAATATTACATTGCAGGCGTCCAGGCACAGAGGTCGCGCATCTTCCTAGTGATCTGGGCTTTCCCGGTTCGAGTTCCGGTCAGGGCATAGTTGTTCTTCTGTGTACCATCTGTGAGGTGTGTGAATCTGCCTCCTGTAAAAATGGGCTCTGCAAGCGATTGTGATGAGTAGGTAGCTAAGTCGTACTATTGGTACTAATTGGCTCAACTTTGATAACAAGAAACGCTCATTAGGCTTAAAATCATTGACGGTCGTCAATGCGCTTACCCATGGCAAGTGCCATTAATAACAACAATAACAAGATTACATTAAACTTCAGATCAAAATTCAATTGTAGGAACACTTTTCCAATAGTACTTATTATATTACTATGTAATATTAGTGTAAATATCCCTAGCAACTGAAGCAAAATAGGTGTCTGTTTATATTGTTGCAAGCTGGAGAACACCACAAAAACCCTCCGAAGTTGGCGACGTTTTGCGAGGATCTTTGTCCCTGCGTAGTTGATTTGGTGAAAGGAATAATATAGTAGCCGTTGGATCGCTTATGTTGTTTTGAGAAGTTTCGCGTTTTTCGGGGCACGCGCTTCCTCGGCTATATAAGAGACGAGTAGCCATAGTCAGTTTGCATTTACGCTGTAAGTGACTGTTGATTGCTGTATTGTTTTTATCTGAAGTTTTACTTTATAAATCATCCTGTAAATATCTGTAAGTAGCTGCAAATAAATTTGTTCGTGCTGTCCTCAAGTAAAATCCATTCAATCCGAACCCGCTACGCTAAAATAGTAACAATATAATATGCTTAACTATCCGATTCAAATAACCTGGAAAATCATTTTAATGTAACAAAATTTAAGTTAATTTATTATGCATATATTAAAAGCAATCGTACAATGCGAGATTTTAGTTAAGCTTAAATTACTTTAAAAAATATCAACGTTTCGAATAGAGTTTTTAAAATATTATAATCAAATTCTTCTTAATTCGAGCTAATATTAAACAATTGTATAGAATAAACTTAACTGAAATTGCAGCTGGGAATAATATTTATTTATTGAATGTAATAAACAATTAAAAATGATGTAGTAAAGTATTTTAATGTACCTAAATTTAATTTAATTTACTACGCAGATTACGCTTATTTAACAATAAAGGTCGATTGAGGTAATATCAGAAAAGTTACAAAAAAATGAACAAACTTTAGTGATAATGGTATAATAATTAAGTTATTCATTCAAAATTAAATGAAGTGTGAATGAATCGATTCAAAAATATAATAATTATAATTTGCTTGTGCCTTCAAGTGAATTAAAAGAGTCATATCACATATTCCAACAAATAATTCTAAACAATGTAGTTTAATGGTGCACAAATTTTATCAAAATAATTAACCTTCGGGGACTATTAGTTTATAAATTTGTTGTTGGAATTAATAAAAATAGTATTTTCAAAACCATTTGAAAGAGATTTCAAATGGAAACTAAGATTTTATTTTCTGTCAAACTGAATTCAAAACATTCTTCGTCATTGAACTTTATTTAAATTTATTATTAAAAACATTTCTTTAATTTCTTTTTACATTTGCAAAGATGGGAGTTTATTTAGTGATTCATTTAACCATTTCTTGATGTGTTTGAATTTCCAAATTTAATTTTAGGCTATGAGTACTAAAAGTGGTTGACGATATTCCATTTTAATATCTTTAGAAAGCGCAATGGAAATTTATAAAAATAATGTCTTTAGTTAATCCTTTAAGGAGACTCATGCAATTCCTTATAGAAATTACATGAGAAATAGAATTAGAATTCATATAAGGAATTTTATGAGGTATGCTCCCGGGATCTCGGTGGCCATGTGACAAAAGGTAAAGTAATGTCACCTGCATTCCTCGTCTAACGTAACTGAAATTCCTCATTTAAGTTGGTTACGAACACCTATACTCGTATGAGATTGACTCGAATCTTGTTGAAAGATAAAGTTCTGTATTAACCTCTGATAGATGTGGGAATAATCATTTTTTTAATATGATATATTTGCCAAATATTGAATAGAGTTAAAAACAATTTAATGTTCATGCATTTAATTTTTGTTTGCTATTTTTATTATGAGCAATAGGCTTCAAAATACTCAAGTTTTTTTTCTATATCCGATCATTTATACGTAATTATGCTGAATACTATATGAAGAACTAAAGAGTATTGAAAACGATTTTGAAATGTTATTTAACTACAAAAATGTTAGCAATATCCTATTTCCAATTAGAAATAATTCTATCAAAAATCTTCTTCCTTTGTTATATAAGGGGATTTGAACAATAAAAATCATTTAAATTGTCCATAAATTACCAAATAGGCCATTCACTTTATTCACATACCTTATATTGTAAACTATTTTAATAAAACAGATATTAAGCACTGTTTACTAATAAGCAGTCAGAAATGTTTGTATTTCGAATATAGTTGAAGAATATTTGAACTTAAGCAGTTTTTTAAACGAATGCATTACTTAAGTTGCAGTTATAGAATAGAGAATATAATACAGCCTGCGTTATCAAAATTTGAAAAACTAATAGATTTCAATTAAAAAGATGTATTGTTTTTCTCTTATGTTTCATTTGAAATAGAATATATTTTTATGAAAATGCATGAAGTATGTATTTGCTGATCTTGACTTTGAATATGTGAATAGAATAGTTAGCTTGATTTCGAATATGTGAATGAAGTTAAATTGTAGACATGTATTTTGTATCAGGCCGTGTCATAGATGGAAAATAATTTTTCCATTAAATAAGGTATAAACCTATGATAAAAAAATTGTCTATTAGTTTTAATTTTAAGGAAGCATTAAAAATAATACTTATTCTTAACTTCAATTCAAAAATGTTCTATCAGTTTTATTCAAAGTTATTAAAAATGTAAAAAAATAAATTGTTATTTTATGTCATTAATATTATTAAAAAACTATGAATTTTGTTTATAAAAAAATAAAGACAATTGTTCTAATTACCAAATATAAGCACAAAAACCATTTTTGTGGAATTATCATTCTTAATTCTGCTGCTTTTATTTTTAATGCAAATTTTATCGATGTACCATACTTTAATTTCTAACTAAAAAATACTTTCTTTTTTCATTAGGAACTGCATATTAGTTTCTTTTTCTGAAAAGATTTAACAAAATATCAGAAATGCATAAAAATTATTTAAGAGAGAATGTTAAGAAAATAGTAAATGTTTCAATACTTAAATTTTTTAATAACATAATACAGCCATATTCGTACATAAAATATAAATGATTTCATTATAATAGAAACTATAAATCGTTTAGGTTTTACATGATTTCAAAATAAAATTCTTGAAATTCTACCGAATATTTATACTTTTCACTCTAAATCTCTGCATTTATTCCATAAATCTTATGAGATTAGATCCTCAGCTTTTCACAAAGCATTCATGGATAGTAATCTTATCGTGTCACAATCAACATTTAGCCATTTACTTTGGTTATTTTATTGATACACCAAATGACAGCAATTTGCGCTTAGTTTCGGAGACAAATTAATTAATAATTACGCCGTTTTAATAAACCAACCTCATGCATCTGAAATTGTCTCTCGGAACTATTCAATGCACTAGAAAATAGCATACCTTGATGAGGCTTGATAAATGATAAAATTCATATTAAGCACGAAACCGACAGTGTAGGAAACATTAATTATGTAACTTAGTATACTAAATGGAATAATTTAAACGACGATACACAATCCCTAATTACTTATATGAGCGGTGCGATAATTTAATTTTGATTGAAGTAATGGCGTTTCTGAAGAACTGAAATACCGCTTAAATGCGAGGCTTAATTGTAGATAAGCCCATTTTAACTGTATTAAATTTCATATAAACATAAGTATTCTTTTGCCATTATTTGGGCAGATTCCGTCACCATTTGCAATCTCAAAGTTAGTATATATGTCCAGTAGTACGGAATTAAGATTAAAGAATCAAAAGAAGATTGTAAAACATAGTCTGTCACGCAATTCTAAAAATGCGAATGATGTTGATAACTAGAATAAACAATGTATCAAAAATGCAAGAAATACCGCGTTATTTTACTGCTTTATTAACAGCCAATAAGACTGCAACAAGCTCGTTCGTTAACTCGTTTGTTTTATTATAGTGAGACAAGTGAAATCTTTTAAGCTGTATTGTCACAGGAAATAAAAAGCATTTGTCTTATGTGACTCCAGATTCAAAATAATAATCAACAGGGGAGTGATATATTTTAAGGTAAAAAAAAAGTAAAAATCTTATTTTAAAGCGCAGCGATAATAATGCTTTCCGATTGCCAAAGTGTTTTATTTTACAATGCGCCCCTAAAGAATTAAAATCTATCATGGCTTCCAATTCATGGTTTCCAAGCTTGTAGTGCCACTAAATGTTAAGGCAAAGTCGTATGTGAGACTTAAAAGTCAAATATATGTCAAATCATTTGACTTCCATGTATCTGATCATCAGCCATACAGTCCAGACTTTATGCTTAGTGATTATAGCTTTTTTATTTATCTGATTACTTTCCCGATTAGCAAGGATTTATGCTCTGACATCGAAATTAAAACCAATTTGAATAATTAACAAACAACACTTGTGTTGAATCATGTTATGATGTTACAGCCAGGAAATCAGATTTAAATCAAAGACTCTTATTGCGTACATGCATTTTAGAAATTCTTTACATATTATAATTCAAATCGGACTCATCTTAATACAAAACTTGATTTATAAGCCGGTAATTGATATTAATTTCTCTAATAAAGAACATTAAACGTAGAAATGCACTTTAGAGCAGTTTCAGAAACAAAATAATCTTAACAATACATCCTTTAAATTAGCAATGCTTGAGAACTTCTTTTCAACTTAATATTGAAAACAAATGTTTTAATTACTTTGTGTTCATGTTAAAAGATATTGTCTGGTCCACACGTCAATTGGCATATCAGAAACTAAACAAATATCCTTTGGAGAAGGTTCCAATATCTTAAATGGACTCTGATGATAGTTGAAAATCATGGAAAAGAATAGAAACATAGTCTTCTGTAATGTTGGTGACAGAAACATTACTCTCATATGGTCAATCAAATTCCCTTCAAGGAATACGGTCTTCCTGGAAGAAATTCTAACGTCTTATAAAGACTTTTGGCTTTTGTGATCCAGCTCTAAAAATATTTTCTGAATCATTCATCAACAATTTTTTTTCTGATGTCTATTTTTTTCATTTTTAGCATTCTCCTCCTCTTGTTAGTGAAGGAATTTAAATTAATCTAGAATTAAGAGCATTTTTTGCGTCTTCTTCTTTCCTCCGGTAACAGCAGTTAAGATTTATCTTATTTCTCGTTTAAGAATTTATTTCAAGATGAACTGCAATTCATTTTTCTCGAAGCGATTCGTTTTCTTTACATATAATTTTTCTTCAAAACCTAAAGTTTGAATGCGTTGCAAATTTTCTTTTTTAGCTTATTTTCACCTCTTGAAATTAGCGCCGATTTACATTTTCAAGATTTACGAATTTTTCCATTGGAATTTCATTTTTTCACATTATGTCTTGTTAATGCTATGTTAAGTATCATTTGTACTTTTATTACTGTATTTATTTCCGATGTAAGTTTGTGTGTTTAAATATATTTCTACATTTTGTTACTCATTCACTTCTCTTAATTCTCTTTTGTTACTCTTTATTTTTATAATATTAAAATTTTTTTTATTGATTTTCTGATTTAATTATTTTTTAAAGTATTTTTGTGATAAGACTTTCTAATGAAATCTGTAGCATGTCCTTTTTTCATTTGACAGCAAATCAACTAAATGCAAGATAAATCCGGACCCAAATCTCAAATGCACTTAGTTATTTATATATTATCAATGCAACGCTGATAATTTACAAATAACTAAAAGCTCTGTAAATTTAAAAAAATCAAAAAATTTAATACTTTTTTCATTTATAAATTATTTCTGTTCTTTTTCTCATTACTTAACTTCTTTTCCTGTAACTTTTATATTTTTTGGTTTGGCAAAAAATATTAATCCTCATCATATAATTAGCTTGTTTTCTGTTTTTATTTTGGGATTGTTTTCGTCTTGCTCACTTGCATTATTTTGTATTTGTAGTATTCACAATTTTTCTACTTATAATAAATCTATAATTTATTAATTTTTGTACTTGTTACCATTTGTCATTTTACTAAAAAGACTGAAGTTACTAAGTTTTATTTTCCATGCCTCTCATATTAACTTTAATAATAAGACAATAATTGTATTTAATCTAATTTTCTTTTAAATTTTAGAAAAAAAATATTGAAAATGAAAAAATTTCAATTATCTTTCCATAATTCTTTTTATTTATTCAGTTTAAATTCTCACGGAGAGTAATTGAGGAAGAGACTCTTTCGGCATGGTGGTTTGTTCTCATTATCCTTATGGATACACGAATAGATGGGGGTCTGGCTCCTCTCATGTATAGTGTCATGTATTTTCTTGGAGAAGGGCTGCACCATGACCGGTGATAACTCTTATGATTCAAACACAGCTCCAGATAGTGTGGCTTCTACGGCGGTCCTGTCATTCAAGATTTGCAGTGTACCTAAGGTGGGTCATGTTAGTCAGTTTAAAAATCTACAGCACTGGGAAACTAAATTATTCGAATCCCTGATTTTTACATTTTACTTTTCAGCAAAATGTAGAAAAATACTTTTGAACAAAATTATTTGTTTAAAAAATCTGGAAGATTTTTACCCATTCGGAATGTCTTATAAAAATCCTTCGTTTATTCGGAGTGCCGATAAAATATGTTGATCATAAAAATAAAAAAAGAAGCATTTGAATATATATAAGAGCAGTTTTTCTTATATAAGGTGGTGTGTTTTCTCAAAATAATTTTAAAATTTAACAATATTTCTTTTGCTTTTAAATTCCATATTTACCTGTAATTGAGAATATGAGCAACATCTCTAAGTTTGAGTCGACAGAGAAATAAATTAATAATAATTCATACATAAGAGGGCAAGTTTTATACTTCCGGTTAGGGAGAAATTTAGAAAGCATATGAATGATTCTTTTAGAATTGGTAATATTCTCTATAAGACTTCTATATAGAGGAAAGGGAAGAGTATTTTAAGCCTTTCTGTGTGATAAGCTTCTGGGAATTCGCTTAGTGAAATGTTTGAAAATGGACCTGTATTTCAATTCTGATAGATAAGCCACTCTCAAGCACGAAGCTTTGGAAGCCTCTTTTCCTTTAAAAGAATTTCTGCAAATATTTACTGGAGAACTATTCCATGCTTTTGGAGTGCATTTAGATACTTTCTTGGAAAATAAAACATTGAGTCCTTTTAAGTGTATATTTCGTGCGCATAGGTAATGGATGTGAACAAACAAATCATCTTAATGAACATACGACCTCAATGAATTATATAATAAGAAACAAAAATCAGACTCGCTTAGGGTTTATTTGGAATTTAATGGGGAAAAATAACTATAAAATGTGTTAGTGATTTATTTATTCTGTTTCACACAGACAATATTAAGTACATTATTAAAAAGATTAAGGAAATTCTGACTATTCTGCAATATTCACTTGTTTAACGCATATTAGACCAATTTTATATTCTAAACACTGTTGAATTAAATGCGGATAAAATAGGACACAACTAAAAATGCTTAAAACTTGTTAACTTTTATAAATATACCGAAAATTATAAATATTTCATTTAATAAATTACTAAAATGATTTAATTTGAAAAAAAAATACAAATTTGTTTTAAATTCACTTCTGAAAATGCCACCGTTTTAACCCATTGAATAATGATAGAAGTATTATTTTTCTTAAACCAATATATACAATTTTCAGTAGATTCTCAATATTGTTCAAAGAGTTAAAAATATCCTTAAGAAAAAAAAATATCACAATTATTTGTCCCACGTTTTCTAACTTTCCTATAAATAGGAAAATGATAAAATATCCACCAATATTTTAAATCGCTCATATTTATATATATCATTACTTGAATTTATTGAACACTATATCACATTTGCAAGTTTTATATTATATATGCAAATAGCAAGTTTTATATTATATATTTTTGCTGAACATGATTAAGATTTCATCGATTTTGTGCCCCTGGAACTATTCAAAATAATCAAATAGTAAAGAGACCTTTAATATCTTTTAAATCGTCTGCGAAAATTATTAGAGGAACAATTGATTAATTTTATTGAAATAAAGCACAGAAATTCTAAAATAAAATCTTAAATTTACTGTATGGTAAAATATTTCTGATAATCTTATTTCTTAGCAAATATTGGTATTGGATTTTTAATTCGTATTGCAGAAAATGAAATTAAAGAAAATCAGCCAATTATACATTCACCGTCAAATTTTGAACAAAAGATTTATTTGAGGAAATTCTTAAATGATGCAATGAAACATGAAATCTAATTTCAAGACCATAAATTAGAATGTCCGAAGTTCTATAATCATGTTCCTTTCACAGAAATAATTGAAAATATTTTCTGATGGGAGGAATGATTATGATATCTATTCATTATATTCATTTATGTACTGTATTAATAGGTTTTGTATTGATTATAATAGTCATTGATTTTTATATGCGTGTACTTTCCTAGTTGGAGTAAAATTGAGAGTATGTATTGAAGTACTTTATTTCTTGAAAATACTTTTAAAAAATTTAAGTTATGTAGTCAAATTACTAATTCACAAATGTTCGTATCAAAGTACTAAATTTAAAATATATATAATGTGGTAACTGAATTAATACTAAGTGAATCTAGAATATAAATCGATAACAATAATAAAAGAAACAACAACAACAAAAACTATAGAGTCACATTTGACATTATCTAGGAAACCGACGCAATTTATTTTTATTTGTGTGCAACAATGTCTTCTAAAGTCTCTGTCTCTACTGACTTTCCATAAACACTTTTAGATTTCTCCAGGCCATAAAAGTATTGCTTAAATATTTCGTTTTATGTTGAACATAGATGCCATTATTGCATCTGGAATAATTAATAATATATAGCCGTGATTGCAATTAAATGACATATTTACTATATCACAGATTAGGATGAGTTTATTAATTAGAGTTGGAATAAATAAAACTATTATTTGCAAATTAAAAGCTCAAAATTACTATTTTTAGGATCTAGAGAGAGAGAAAATATATCTAAAACAATTCAGGGTTTAAAAAGATACTAATAAAAATATTACAATATTTTTAGTAAAAGGGAAATTAAATTAATTGCAACACTAGAATACAAAGGAATTTTGTTTATTCATTTTCTTGATTATATAAATTAAAAGATTTCATTATACTTACAATGCTTTTTAAATATATATTGCTTAAATTCTTTGTTAATCTTCAATACACGTCTGAGAAAGAATATTGTTTCTGATAAGTGATTATGCTGACTTTTAATAAATTAATAATACAAAAATAGCATAATATATTATACAATTAAAGACAGTGTTATTAATCAAAACATTATTAGTTTAGTCGTAATTGCGGATTTGATGTATTAACTGTGATAGATTTAGTCTAGAGTTAATATTAATATCACGATAGCTTCAAAATGACGCGCAGGTGAATATTACCATTAACTTAAGAAATGAATCGAATGAAATATTATGATATTGCGTATTACAAAATCATAAAATTTAATCTTTTGAACCTTTTAAATTGATTTATGCGTATTACATAAAACTATTCTTCTGATTCATACATATAAAGCTATACTTCTTACTCAAAATATATAATGTGATTTGTTTTGCAAGAATAAATTTAAAATCTCTTGACCCAAAGAAGATGACTTTATTTGCTATTGTTTAGCGTCACCAGCAAAAATTAAATATTTTATTTATTTAATGTTTGCTGAGTTATTTAACTTTTCATCTGTCATCTGTTGATTAATTATTCATGAAATTCATTTAAATAAACTTTAACAATTTCGAAATAGTCTTATAAAAAATATTTTAAACCAAATAATTTAGTCACTATTTGTTATTTAATTTTAATTATTTACTTTTTAATTTGGCTTATTATTTTTGCTTTAATTATTTTATTATTTCGCTTTTAATCAAATCGCCTAAGCTATGAGAGATCATACAAAGAAAAACAAAATAGTCACTTATTAAAAAATAAAAAACAAACAAACTGCTGCTTTTTTAAAGCTTTTATTGACTATCTTTTAATATATGATAATATTACCATATGCTATGGACATTAAAAATTCTGTTATTACATTATTCCAAAATGAATTTCCTTTTATATAAGGAACTTATTTAGCCTTTTATTATTGATAATAAAACTACACAGGGAAAAATAATTTAGTAATAACGCTTTTTTTCTCCACAAATTTATTAAGGGGCGGCAATATTTCTTTAAAAAATATTAAAAGTAGCTAATTTGTTTTAAATTTTTATAAGGAAATTATTATTAGATTTTAAAAGGTAATTTCTTTGTCAGTATTTTAGCATGCAATCAAAGAAAACTGACTTTTATAGATTAATGCAAATATGAATTTCAATAATTCAAATCTTAGGTTTAATTACCTGCTGCTCACTTTTTATGTAACATAGATGATAAGCGTATTCTATACATATTATTGATAAATAAATTATGATAATTTTTATTTTAGTTATTTCAAAGTTCGATGGATTGCATTTAAAAATATACTACTGATGACAAAAATATCAATAATGGTGTTTTTCATTCTAAAGGTATCACTTTATAGATGAAAGGTATCAATATATTAACGAATTTTATATCTTTTACAGCCAACTTAACCAAAATTAATACTCTACTGTTTCTGTTTTTCGTACCAAATTATACTTTCTGTAATTGCTATAAACTCCTGTCAGTGTAGAGTTTGGTAAAACTTTTAATTTCTTTAAATGATAATAAATGTGATTTGTAGTGAAATACCGACATTTTTTTAAAAAAATATCATACTTAAAAATTAGTTTGATATGCAATTACCAAACAATATTTGTATGATAGTTACATTTCTACTTGGAAAGAAATAGTTTGAATTTCAATCTATTGAAATTAATAAAACTAAAAGCGAATAAAAATACATTTTTTTGTATGAAATATTGCGTATTTTACAATAAAATTTTTAGAGACCCTTTTGTCTTTTAATCTTTATATTTCCATAGTATTTTTTAAAAAAAATGTAGATTAGAAAGTTAAACAAAAAATATTATCAGCTATTATTTTAAATTAACTCCTTATAAGATTTTAAAACAAACAGATCTGAAAAATGAAAATATTTCTATTTTTCGCCAAGAATATAAAATAGCACGTTCTTGCAATCAAAAGTTTTCGAAAATCAATTAACTTTAAATGAGGAAAAAAACATTGCTTCTTATTTTATTTTTTATTTTAGCCAATATTTCATGAATTAACTGAAATATGCCTAAAAACTTTTAGTACTTTATTTAATGCTTCATAAAATAGATTGTAAAAATTTAATTATACTTAAAATTAATGTTATTTTCAAATAGCCGTTAAAAACTTAATTACACTCAGAATAAATTTTATTTTTTAAAACCGTTAAAAATTCAGCTATACTTAATTTTATTTTTCAATTAAAATATTTAAAAGAAATTTCTTTGTATATGAACAGAGGACTAAATTTCGCAAGTATAAGAAAATCGAATAAAAAGGACACATCAAAGAAAAAACAAAAGCTTTACATAAATAATAGAATATACATAATTATATTCTAAAGTACTCAATGCCTGTCACATAAATAATGATACATACTTATTCACTACAATCTTGAATGAGAGATGACTGAAGGATGATAGTATTTAAGATTATCCATTTTTTTTTAAATTTTAACAATTATAACAACAATTAAATCAAAGTATTTCAAAACATTTCTTCAATAAATATAATGCTGATATATTCAATGCTGTTCGATATAATAATAATTCATTTTTCCTGGATTAATTTTTTAATTAACTATTTGCCCTTAAAAAGATTCAAATAACTACTGGCAGTGAATTTTAAATAAGAATTTTTTCAGATATCTAGAGATAATTACTTTTATTATGGATAATAGGAGAGAGATCTTACAATATAAAGAAAACTGACGAAATAAACATAAATTCCTTGAGATATGTTTTGTATATGTGTTCCCCTTAATTTAGAGAAAACAGAGAATTTTATTTTTTAATTATAACAATTATAACAACAATAAAATCAAAGTACTTCAAAACATTTCTTCAATAAAAATAAAGAATATGCTGTTCGATATAATAATAATTCATTTTTCCTGAATTAATTTTTTTATTAACTATTTGCCCTTAAAAAGATTCAGATAACTACTGGCAGTCAATTTTAAATAAGAATTTTTTCAGATATCTAGAGATAATTACTTTTATTATGGATAATAGGAGAGAGATCTTACAATGGAAAGAAAATTGCCGAAATAAACATAAGTTCCTTGAGATATGTTTTGTATATGTGTTCCCCTTAATTTAGAGAAAACATAGAGAATTTTAGAAACCTTTGAGAATTTTTTATTTCAAGAATAAATGAATATAAAAATGAAGGTCAATTGTGCACCACATAACCAGTTTTTTTTTATTCCAATTCGCAACAAGAATTTTACTTTTGAGTTCACGAATTATTATAATCTATCAAAAATATTGTAATTGTTAAGATTTTTTTCGAAACCTTAATGGAGATTCATATTTTAGATGTATTTGTTGAATTATTTTAAAATTTGCTATTGAATCTCCAATAAACTAGGCACTCTGTGTTACAAATAGTATGTCCGAGCTTCAGATTTAAAACTATTTTAAAAGCAATGAATTACTTATAATAATGTTACTAAAATATTTTTAGAATAATAGTGAAAGTTTCAAAGAAATAATATTTTTAAATCAAATTAGATGTAAAAGTAAGTTTTATATTAAAATATAGACTTGTATACTTTGTTATTCTGATTTTTAAAGCTTAAAAATTTAATTGCTATTTAAAATATATAAACCTTATGTTGCCATTTAAAAGTACAAAAGAAAAGATTTACCCTTTTGATTAGTTAAGATATTTAATAGTAAAACCATTCATTCAAATTGTATCTGCTATGAATTTAAATATAAATCATTAATACTATACTAGAACAATTTAACTGGGGAATTTAGGAATCTTATTACTTCTAAGATTTCAAATGTGACAAAAATAAGATTTCATAAAACAATTAGTCGGCTCGAAATGGATAAAAAATGCCTTTAATTCCATTGGGAATTTCAAAAGATGAAATTAATTATCTCCGCAAGTCTTAATCTAAAAGGAATCGACCAAGAAAAAAAATATATTTTCTCGGTTTTGCCTAATTAGGAAGCATAATTCTAGATTGAAATGTAATTATAACCGTCTTGCTATTTAATGATTTTAAATACTAAAGAATACATAATTATACTCTTTTTTAGCTCTCATGTAAAGTCTTTTAATTTATGTAAAATTAATCTTTATGGTGGTATTAAATGACAATCATTTGCTTTTAGATTTTTCTTTGAAACATTTAAAAGCATAGAATGTACTTTATTCTTTAAAAGAATATTTAACCAAAGAAACAATTTCCATTAATGGAAGTGTAATTATGATGTGCATGTTTAATCGAATGTCTTGAAATATTCGGTTCTGAATTTTAAAAGTATTCGATAATGCTATTTTATTTACAAAAGTATCAAAGGTAAGATTTTTCATAAGAAGTTCTTTAAAGTCACGATATTTATTCTTAGAAGACTTTCCTTCTGTAATTTAAATACATATCTCAATTATTCAAAAAGGATTATCTTTTTTAAAAATCATTTTTGTGCAAATTTAGTCGAATGAGATTTATTTAAATTCATAAATTTATCATTATCATTATCATCGTAATCGGGATATTTTTAGCACTCTCTTTTAACGATAATAGCGGAAAATTTTACCAACTGTGCAACATAAATGGTCAGTATTTTTACCATTTCCTGATGCTAAATTTGTTAAATTGATACCATAGGGTTTTAGAATTAGCTTTACTTTCTAATACGGAAGATAAAGCTTTAAAACGGATTTTTTTCATTAAAATCTTAACTTTTACTTTATTTGAATTTACAATGATATATTGTATTTACGCAATATATTATTTAGAATAACTTAGTTTTTTTAAAAAAATAGACAGGGATCTAATTTTTAATGTATTTAGATTTATTTTAGCTTTTTTCATATTTGTGGTTGTTCATCAGAATTAGTCAATAGTATTATCACAAATTCAAAGCAAAAAAGGAATCCGATGATCGAGAATCTAAAATAACACTATTTTTTTGCAATTAGTGTGCATAGTAAAAATGCGAGTTTATATATAATTTAAATTGAGGCTGAGTAGGTTCCTATTCACTAAGACTAAATTTGTCATAAAAATCGAAAATTCTAGAATATGTAGGAATAATAGCTACATATCTATTAGGAATCAAAAATAAGATCTTTTAAGATCTTTCAATACCCTTTCAACCGACAGTATATAACTGAAGGAATGCACATGAAAAGCAGATGTTGAAAAATTCTTTCTTAGGAGTTTTGATCAAGGAATTTCTTATCTATGTGCTTCTTATGTGCACTTCAACTAGGTTTTGATATTTTTATTTTTATGTTTTTTGCAAATTAAAACGAGTTTATTAGACGTTTTACCGAGAACCCACTGGTCTGACTACTATAAAACATAACCGATGATCTTAATATAATGGTATAATTATCTAAACCAATTTACCATTCTCTTAAAACTAACTGTTATTTTCATCAATTGTAGCTAAAACCTGAATATTTCATGATAAATGAAATAGTTATAATAAATAATTTGAGCATATCTTTAAAATTTTTGAAACCTTCAATTTTCAAATTATTTATTCAATTTAATCATCATTCCCGACAAATGGGAATACGAGCTAGCGGCCACATTTAATAAGAGATACCTTTTACTTAATTTATTTCCTTTATCTTTAAAAAGCAGGACTTTATTTTCTTTTACATGTCATTTGGATTATCCTGCTTATTTTACATATGTTAAGTTGCTATTAAGGGCAATAACTTTTATTTATTCCATGAATTGAATTTTATTTCTTTGATATGCTTCAGTTTTCGAATTTTAGGCGCTTTTTATTTTACTAATATATCTTATTTTAATAAATGCAAACCCAATTGATTAATTTTATTAAAATTTTATTCCTTACAAGGAGACTTCCTTGAGGTCTTTGAGAAATGTTATTTTATTATTTTTTAATTATTTTAATTAATTATTAATTAAATATTGAGGACAAAATTATATAAATTAATCAATATTTGCAATGGAATTTCAGTGTTTCAAAGCTGTTAGTTTTCAATTTATTTATAGGAAGTGTTTATTTAATTAAAGAATTATAGTGTATAATCAGTTTCTTATTCTACAGGCATTTAGATGACTGCAATTTTCTTTAAATATTCTTCATTTAAAAAAAAACGATAAAAATTTCAAAAATAAAATTTTTGTTAAAAAGAGCATCTTTTATTTAAAAAATTGCTTTCACGCATAATAGAATACTACTCTAATTCCTACAAATGCATTTAAATATCTAAATATATAAATTCAATTATTGTAAGCTCATTAGCATAATACTTTATATTCTACAAGTCATAGGAATTTTAATAATTTTTTTCAAATTTTAGTCTGTTTTAGAGCAGAAAATTTACTAGAAGAAGTGAGCCGAAAATTTTAACGTCTAATAAATTGACCATTTCATCCATTTTTCATATGATTAAGGAATTTTCAAGTAAAAATATACGATGTGATTGAAAATTTTATTACATATTAAAGATTATGGTAGCATTATTAGGAATTTTTTTTCTTAAAATGTGCAAAAATATAGCTTTAAGGATTTGCTTTTTCATCACATCATTACAAATTTAATAATTTACGTGATATCTGTAACAGAGAATAAAAATTCAATTTATTTTTAAATTCTTTTTCTATTATTCAATTCAATAACAATTTTTTTTCTTGTGTGTTAATAATTTTTTATTCTAAAAACAAAACAAATTAAATACTTTTACAGATTGAAATGTATGAAAACATTTGAAACTACCATTTATTTTATTTTACAAATTTCGATTAGTAAAATGGTGCATTTTTTACTTTGCTTTGATTTGAAACAGAGGGTAATGAGTAAATTTTCCAAATTTTATTATTTCAATCATTTTTATCAAATTTTTTAGACCAAATTTAATTGTTTGTTGATCTTTGCATGGCCTTGATTTAATTATTCCCAATTTCATCAATTGTCTGAAATGAAAAAAAAATGCTATTAAAATTTAGGGATTTCTTGTAATTACGTAGTCTTATAATTTCCTTGTAATGAATTTTATTACTTTTTCTCATATAAAGTAGGCAAAGAGGAAGTATTAAATTACCGAAAATAGAAGAAAATAAAATGAATGTCGAAATTTTCATGAATCTTTTTTGACTTATACGTATCTAAAACACAAATTTTTCAAATTATGTTGGATGTCTGTTACGTCTTTCTGACTGTTTAATCCATCTAGATCAAACATTGTATAACGCTTTGAATAGAAGGATGAAATGTATTATATATCTGTATAAATCTATTGTATGTAATTTCTAAATTTCAGAAAACTTTGAGTGAAACCCATTTTGAAGATGTCTGTCAAAATGGAGATTTGACTTGATCTTTCTTTAGAATTACAAATCTATTCCTAATTTGACTGGATCTATGACTAGAATCATAATTCAAAGCCTGATTTTCTTTCAATATTAAAAATTATGAATTGATCTTTGACTAGAATTATAGTTCTAAGCCTAATTTGACTTAATTTTTGACTAGAATCAAAGTTAAATGCCTAATTTGGTTGCAATCTGTAAAAAAATGGTTTTCAATAGCACACATGAGTGTTTGAGTGTTTCGATAAAACACATGAGTTCATATAATGTCGACAGTTAATCGCAAATAATCACCCGCTTGTTCCATTAAAAGTTCTAGAAAAGCATCAAGATCATTCCCTACATTATTACTGCTCGTTAAGGTCATATAATACAAAAATGTAGGTTTTCTTTGCTACGAAGTATACACCTGCTATGTGATAATACAAATTTGAGCACTCGTTTCCCGTACGGCTTTGAGTAAAGTACACAACTCAAATCTTGGGCAAGGCTGTGAAATTGTGGACTCATCGGTTTCAATTATTCTTGCTTTAAATCTTTCAACTATTTTATGTTTCTCTCCAACCCCTTGTGATTCTCAGTATGCGAATAACCTTATTTCTAATTGATTATCCGATTTTCTGCTGTCAAGCAATTTAGTGTGGGTCAACAACCTTTGCAAGAGAATTCGGCCGTCAATTTATAATAAACGAATAATGATGTTTATATTGCTTTTAAAAAGGTTTCTTATTCATTTGAATATCATCAAATGCACATTGAACTTTGGTAGACAATCAGATACGGATCATCTTTGAAATTAGATGACAAAATCATTAACCAAGGAATTTTAGAGCCATTCTTCAAAAGCAATTCCATTGAATTTATGTGCTACTATGGATCTCTCGACATGAATCGTAAATATGTGCAGATTGTATCATAGCAACCGTATCCACTAGAGATCGTATTGCACAACCGTTATGAAAGGACAATATAACAACACTTATTTTATACACACGGTATAAAGCAGTTTATATTCCTTGTTACAGAATTTGTTACAGGATGTGAAGAAATGGCAACCACTATCGATTGGACGAGATTTCTATTTTCTGCATGAAAGAGCGACCAACTGTTGCTTCCTGTAATTGGAATGAGACATCAGAATCTTTTATTGCCTCGTTCTCACACTTATCTGGATCTGTTCTGCTTTAATAAGAATTGATAGATAACGTGTCACATTTCCAGAGTCAATTCGATTTATATTTATGTATTCCTTTCTTGGTAAATCAGAATGTTCCTTATCTAATAAGAGAAATTGATTGTAACATAGAAACGAATTCTTTGTCAGCAAAGGCAAAGGCGTGATTAATATTAAGATTGAAATGAGAAAAAATAGAAGGTAAACCTGTCTATTTAAAATTTGCATTTAGCAATGAGGCATTTGCAAAAACATGTGTTAAATAACCAAGCGAGTTACAGGATTAGAAATTTTTTCGAGTTTTATTATCATGTCAGAACATGACGCTGTTCCTGGGATGAGGTTTGAGACGTCAACAAAAATCCGTAGACGAAAAATTGAAATTTTACTATCTCCACGAGCATCTCAAAAAAATCCTTTTAATAGCGTATTGCCAATGCATTTAAAAAAGCTCTGATTAAAGAAAATAAGCTAATTACTACAGAAAATAAAATCTAGAAAAATGTCATTTTGAGCACTTGATTATATGAAATGAAGTAAATAGGAAATGGGATAATTTTTTAAACAATAAATGCGAGACAAAGTTTTTTCAATCGTTGGCAATATTGAAGGGATTCAACATTCAATGAAAACATTAAAATGAATAAAAATATAATTTAACTTGCATAGTAAATTACCTTTTAATTTTTTGTTCTTTTTTCTTTCTTTATTTTAAAGTTTTGATCAAGGTAAATATTCTCGTGGGTGTTGAAACAATTAACAGCACGTAAAAGAAAAAAAAAATCTTTAAAATAAAAATAATAAATCAATAAATTTCATTAAATTCCTTTGACAAAATAAAATATTTCGCTCTATGTTGATTCAATGCAAACTATTTTTTTTTTGGTTAGATTGAAACAAACATTATAAAGAAAAATCAGATTAATATTTTGTTCTTTGCTATTTAAAGAATGATTTAACCATTATTGAAAAAGAATTAAATTAAAATTAAATTTATATTTAGTTATTCCTTTCTTATTACATCGGAATACCTATAAGCTATAATAAGATTTATAAATAGTTATGAGTTTTTTTTGTGTTTTAAAGTTAGAAATAGTTTGGAGAATTCTATATTGCTTTTCCTCTGTTCATAATAACTAAATACTTTTTTAAAAATATATATTGTATTAGTTTTTCTTTTCTTTCTCTATTCATATGCTTCTGAAATATAGTGGAATCAACTTGGTTGATTCTAGAATATGGATTTTTAAAAATCTACTTAACGCTTTTAATTAATATTATTAACAATACAATAATACTTTTTAGTAATCTAATTTTTGAGACATTCCTATTAAACTGAATTAACAGATTTGTGATATCAATCACGAAAAAAAAATTCAATAAAAATCAATGGTAATTTTTTTGATGCTATCGGAAGAAATGAATGAAATTGTACAACACTATGAAACTTCGAGTTGAGGTTTTAGGTCCATTAATATAAATCATGAAATTAGATTTATTAATATTTAGTAGCTATGTGATAACGCTTAGTAAGTCTTTTCAGCCTCTTAGAAAACGCTAAAAAAGTATTTAAAGTTATTCTTTATCAATCCAATATATATATTAACTAATTGAACTATGTGCGAAAAAAATCCTGGTTTTAAAATGTCATGTTAATCATTATTTTTATTAAGTAATAATGTGAAGGAACAAACTATATATAAATGAGTGTTTGATGTTGATAACACACGAATAACAGTTTAAGGCTACCATGTTCCATTAAAGACGAGAACAGATTGACCAGTTTTTCATTTCTTTGTACATCGGGCAATGTACAAGAGATAATATTTCACAATGAGGTTTCATTAAAGAATACTCACAACACATATGATCTTCAAGAGTACACCAATATAAAAATCAGTTCAACTATACTCAATATAATTCACTAGTTGCTGGAATTGAACTATTTTCTTGATATTTCCATTCTCCTGCAAGAAGTGGAAAATCAAATAATAGATTAATAGATAATAGATAATAATAAGTCCAATCAAAATCAGGAAAAACGTAATAATTTTATGCAATTAGATCATTTTTGGCGTGTGGTAGAGAATTTTTGATATAAAGTTGCATTTTCGAAACTAGTAACTGTTTTGTTAAGAAATCATGAAATGGAAAATACTTTAAATAAATGACCTTAATATTTTTCTTATGAAGCAGTAAAATAAATTAAACCAAAAGTTTGGTCAATTTTTGATATTTTGAACTTTTTTTGTACCAAAATTAAGTTGCTCTACTATTGATGAACTTTAAAATTAGTAATGTTGGCATACTCAAAAATGATTTAACTAACTAACCATGAATAGAAATGTACCTGAACTTCCTGTCTGCAGTTCCTTTTAAAGGGGATGTAAACTATAGCTACACAGATTTTGAATATTACTTTAAGTTTGTATTGCTCTATTTTATCTGTTCAATTGTATTGCTCTATTTTATCTGTTTGAGGAAACAGAATTAAATAATAACACTTCTTGTATAATATATTTTTTGTTTATCTAATCGTCCAAAATTTTGGTTTAATATTAGCAAAATAGCAAGATTACAACACATTTTAACAATGCTATGTTGTGTGTGCTAGTTTTCTCAGGTTGAAGGTCAGGACAAGGACTAAAGCCCAAGGTAACGCAGACAAGGTAATATAGTCATTTGAAAACATTATTCTTTGATTTCTTGGAACCTGTATCGTTTGGTTTTGTAAAATGTATATAATAATAATATATGAATTTCAAAATTTTGTTGATGGAAATTTATTAAATAAATATGAAATCTTAGAAATTAAAGTTCAATAATTAAATTAGAACTAAGGAAAAGATTTATAAATGTAATGTATTTTCAAAATTCGCTTTAATAGAAGTCTAATGAATGGTAATTTAGAATAAAACAATAAATTGTATATCATATATGTTTGCTGATTTATTAACCGATTAAGGCAAAATAATTTATATGTTTAATAAACATTTATTTAATGTTTTAATATATATGTAGTTCAACCACAGCATTTGAGGAGAGAAATTTCATTATTCTAATCGAAAATCAAACGAACATCTTTTCTTCAATGTAATATAATTGCAAATCATGGCAAATTGATAGAATGTAATAAACAGTTATTAAAATAATCCTTCATTTTGTAAGTCAATAAAAATTCATGGTACAAAAATTCGGATTTAATGAAAGCATTGCAATACTTGAGCAAATTGTAATTAAATTAGAATAATTAGCTCCGTTCATTAGAATACCTAGAAATCTATAATCAGAAAGAAGACAAGAAAGGAAGTAATTACTGCTGCCCTGATTAAAATAATTCCTCTGAGGAATGACAATGAAAACCATCGAAGCACAAAAGCAAAGTTTGTACAAAAATTTCATGCGTAATTTTCACTCTGAACTGAACTGACATAGTCATCAATATAATGCTACAAATATATTAACTAGCAATAGGAATTGATATTTATTCAGATAACAACTTAATGAAATATTAATTTTGGTAATAAAAGAATTATTTTTAATTATTTTTCTAACTATTTTTTGAAATTGACTGAAGATAGTTCAGAATTTTAGTATCTGTTTTTAAGAAAGACAATAGTTTTTTTCAATTTAAATATTTAATTAAAGTTTATGAATATCATTTACCCAATAATACCAGAGATTCTGAGTAAATAGTTATTTAATTAAGATATCAAAAGGTAACTATATATTTGCTCATCAAATAATAATAATTCATCAAATATATAAAATATAAAGTTGAAACATAAGTTCAATAACATCAGTCACTCAGTGTCGAAACGTATGAAATATATTTGAGCACAAGAAACCAAGAAACATAGAATAGAAAATAACCTCAAAGAATACGCATATTCATGATACGAAGTTATGTATGAGTTTTTTAGAAAAATATATAGTTTTAGTTGGTTAAGCTTAATTAAAATGGAGCATCTTTTCTTTCAAATAAATAATTTGTTTTGCTTGATACCTTATGTTATATCTTTCATTGTATTCAATCTATTTATGAATTTAAACAGTAAAATTTTTTAATCAATACGACTGTATTTCATGCTTAAAAATACATATTACATCACAAAAAATATGATTGAATGCTATAAATTATTGTAAATTACTATAGTATAACGATGCACACACGTAAAAAAATGATTTACATTTAAACATATTTATGAAAGGCATTTATCAAATTTTATAAGCTACAAAATAAAAAATTAGTATTATACCAAGTATACTGATTTGATTACTAAAAATGAACAAATCTGCTTCGGAAAAAAATGCGAAATAGATTTGGCTATCAAATGAAAGCTTAAAATCGATTTTAGCTAAATAAATGGTAATTTATTGCGTTGGTGCGATTACGAAAATTGATATAATTTTGTTGAAAGTTTAAAAGTTTTGTGTATTTCTTAATCTAAATTAAATAAAAAAAAGTAAATTTTCTATTAAAATAATTCATTAAAAATAATTTTAATCCTGGAGTGATTTAACTAGTTAGGAATTATAAAACGCAATTTATTAAATTAGAAAAATACTAATATCAATAATTTATTTTAATAATTTTGTCATGATATCAATAGCACTTTATTTGAGCTAAATAGGATTTAATGCAAAATTCTTGAAATCTTCATTCCTTCATTTACAATTTTTAAAATGAATTTTTCAAATGCTTGCAATTACAGAACTTAAAAGATATAAAAAAGTATTGAATGACTAGAAATAGTGGAGGACATGTAATTTACGTTACTACAATATTTCATTTATAAATTTCCAAATTGATATTTTCAAATTACGATTTATTTCCGAACATAGAAAATCTAAAAAAGAATTCATTACGAATCATATACGAAACATTGCTTTTTTCCTTTACTTATTTATTTATCCAACAATGGTCAACATTTTGTTTTTAATTTTTAGCTAGCATTTTTTATGAACTTTTCAAATTCCAGTAATCATACAAAGGTGTAACAGAAAAGAGCATCAACCGCTTTTCGCCAAGGATATTCAGCGCCAAATATGGCAACCCTATGTGGTCGTTGGAAGATATCTTCCTGTGCGAGATAAGACGAAAGAGTGCGGGAGTTGGAGATTTTGAAAAGTGTGCCAAAGTGGCGATGTTTTCTACGGATTAACCCATATAAAAATATCAACAACATGCAACTGAAATCATCTGCCTCAGTTATTTGGCTCACTCTGCCGTACCAGGTTCAAGGCCGAACTTTACCAAGTACCGCTTTTTGGGCGATTTTGGCGTACTCTAAATCCGTTTGTGTCCAATTTTTCCCGCAGGTGTGCTGCTGAAGTGTAGAGAGGAGGGTACAAACTCAGACGTCGTTCTCATCATCTTAACGCGGGTCAAAATTACGTTGTCCAACGCAAAATAGCCCTAGTGTTGCTTTAAAAGAGTAAAGATACGAAACAATATACTCTGAACGATATGAACGAAATGATATACTCTGAAATGGCACCTTTTGGTGTAGATTAATTAACGGCAAAAATAAACACTAATACTGACATTGTGGTTTGTATTCATCAGACTGTGATTATAATAAATTGTATAATTTAAAGGAGATGACAAGTTTGTTATAAGTCATAAACAAAAATAAAAGTTTATATAAATATAAATTTATATTAATGACATAAAAATAATTTTTAGGCAATTAAAACTGTTTAAATTGTTCATATTCATCATTTCTTGATTTGAAAAATAGATTAACCTATGAAAATCTGGAATTTTATATGGATTAAGAGAACAATTTACACTTAGAAGGAAATTCTGAAAACAATTCATGTTTGAAAAGTTATATCGGAACTAAAATTGAAATCTTGTATTTTATTCCCTTACCAAAACTAAAATTGAAATAATGTATTTTATTTCCTTAATGAAACTAAAATTTGTTTCAATATTTGTATGAAACTAAAAATTATAGTAGTCGTTATAGAGTAAATACTTTTATAAAATTGATTTCAATTTTAGTATTTCATTTCTTCATCGAAATTAAAATTGAAATCTAGTATTTTATTTACTTTGCTTTCTTATGTTCTATATTGTAACTAAACCTATCTTGTTAAAATGATGCCACTAAAGGAAAATGTGACAATAATATAAAAAATTACATTTAGTTTTTCTTTTGATTGTTCTCTTTTAGAAATTATTAAATCTGAGTCCATTATGCTATTAACAGCAATATTTACCTTTTAACTTACTAATGCAAATTTCTGTTCTTTAATAATGATCGAAGTCAATAGTTTTCTTTCTTCTCAAAACTATTTACAAATGTCATAATATATTTGTTTTTGAAACCTTGAAGGTGCTTGCATTTTTAAATCATTTTTTGACGACTTTCGGAAAATATAATTCCTTTTTATAACTGCCATTTCAATGCTTTTTTTAATCTGTATTCTTCAAGTTCCTTCATAATTCTCGAAGAATAGCCTAAGGAAAGAGAGAATTACTGTAATCTTTGTCTCCTGTCTAGACAGTCTAATCGTAGGCGTCTCACACAAAAGCTAATATTACATTGTGTGGTGTATTAAATGATGCCCACATTGATTACGCTTTATTAATCAATTGCTTTTATAATTATAGTTTCAGATTTCACGTTTTAGCTTCGATTGATTTAGCATAGAATCAATGATACGATCAATATGAGGACATTAAAATTGCATATGGGAAATTTATTAGAATCTTTATTTCATCAAGAATCACATATTCTTCCAATCTTAAAAAGTATTCATTTAAATCTTTTAAATTGCCTTTCGAATTTAATTTTATGAGAACAGATCAATATAAATTAAAATTATGCAAATGTCGAAATTTTCTCATTTTACTATAGGCATAATTCTAGGATAAATAACGCTTTAATCATTATTGTAATTTTGAATACGTTTCCTTGCACAGTTTTCTCGAACATCGGGTATCGATTTTTTACTGTCACTGTACTCTATTTAAAACCATCGATTAAATTTAAAGTAGCAGATTACTGAATTAATTCGGCTTTATATCTGATTGGATACTATACATAATTATCATCTAAATCGGGACCTCAGTAGATCGAGAGCTACTGAAGGGTCACGAATCAACATCCGATGAGAGAAAATCTTGAATATACAAGGTGTCCATAATTAAACGGCCCTACTTAAAAAATTTCTGCAGGCAAAACTATTGTTCAGAAAGTTATGAAATTTTGTATATGACATAATAGAGGGATGGGAATTTGAACGAACAAAAATAATTTAAAATGTCGCCACCAGGGGCAGTTTTTCAAATGAATTACACATTTAGCATATTTTTGGCATATTTAAATACTACAAAACACGTTCAACATAATGTCCCTTATTTTTTGCTATCATCTGGAATTGTAAGATAGCATGTCCCACAGTTGACCGTAGGGTGTTCTGGGAAATAGTGAGAACAGACTGTGAAATGCTGCTTTTTAAATCAGGTCAAGTTTTTGGATTATCCACATTTCCTAAAATCATAGTATGGTGTGAATTCAAAGGTTCCTTAATTACAAGACCCTTCTTCTTTGAAACAAATTGGGCTTAAAACGGTGACATTAAATAATCAGCTTTATTTATCGCTTTTGCTTGAAAAAATTGTTACATATTTGAGTGAAAAAGACACGTTTTCTGCTTTTATGTTCATGCTTCAGAAAGCAACATGTCACACCGTTTGAAATTCCAATCACAAAATTCCTGACACATACGTTCGGGAAAGAAAGAATCATAAGTACGCGAAGCAAGTTTCTACAGCTTTCTTTAGATCTGACACTAAAAGACTTTAAACTATGGACAATTTAAAATTCCTAATGTAACGATCCCGTCCATCCAATCTGTTCGGAACTGAAAGAAGGAATCCGTCGAGAGCTGCCATGCATACAGTCGGACATGCTGTATGCTGCCGTTGCTAGATTTGTGAGACATCTTATGGACAGCGGAATTTTAGCTTAGAAGAAATTAAAAACCCAGGGTGTATCGAACTCATCTATCCAATCTGTCGGAATAGGAAGTTTCACTCCAACGAGAGGTGTCATTTTTACAACCGTATATGCTGCATTTTGCTGTTGCAGAATTTGTGATATACCTGAAGCGGATAATCACTTGTGGCGGAAGGCATGTTAACACGTACTAATAAAGGATATTATAAACATTATTTTGTTATTTAGATAATTAATCTTTCAATTATGTACAAAGTGCTACCTGTCGGCTGTTTTTTGAATAATTATTTCCTTACTAAAAATATTCCCATGAGGCTTAATTCTTCAAACAGTTGTTTATTTCGTTACATTTTGCGGATTTTACAATTTTTTTAAAATTTGTGAGGTCTTTTTTATCAATTTATTTAATAACAGCAAATATACTAATTTTTACATTTTATGCTGAATTCAGTTAGGCAAATATCAGATTTACAATCTTCTCTTCATAAATAAAGCATCCGACTGATTTTCATTTAGCATCAATATAGATGTGTAATATGTTTTTGTGTTCGAATAAACATCAGATGTTGCGATTACTCGATCTGCTTTCAGAATCATTATTAAGATATTGTTGTTAGAAATGAAATAGAATAAATTACATTTGAAGCAAAATTTATTATAAAATGAACGTGTTTATTAGACTTTTGTATGAGACAATTTTAAAGATAAAATGAAGACATTACAGTAACTTTTTTGTCATACAAAAGGCTACTCACCACTAATAAGCTGTATTTGCAGAATAAATACAAAAATCAAAATCGATATTCTGATTAATGCCTTTTATATTTTTCAGTGACAGCTAGAATACTGTTAAAATTAATGGAAATCATGTTTTTAATCTTACATTTTAAAACCTTTTATACATGCGTCATAAATATCTACCAATACCATTTACATTCAATTTACAAGATATGCATTTAAACGCATATTTTATGTAAAAGTTATTTTATAATTTATAAATCAGTTTAATTTATAAATTACATAACGCTACTCATTTTCACATTTTATTTTTCATTTATGTTAGAAAAAGAATAATATTAATCTCGTATCTTTTAAATAAAAGGCAACTATGAATTTTTCTATTATCCACTCGTTATATATAAATAATAAAAGAAATCTTTATTTACACATGATAGTGAAAGCTCGCAACTGTTTTAATGTTTTTTAAAGCCTATATAAACAATAATTAAGTTAATAGTTTAAACAATAATTGTTTTACAATAGCATTTAATCCAAAGTTTTGCTTCCTTCTGATGTTAAAATAAACTTTTCTTTAACTTTCAAATAGCTGTAATATATAATGCAAGTTTGGAATGCCATCTCTCTACGTAATTTTTTTTATTTCTCAAGAACGATGTAAAATTATTGAATAAGTGTACCTAAAATAATATATCATTAATATAACTACAATTAATGATAGTTAAAGAAAAACTATTAAAACTTATCTTCATGAAATTTTTTTTAAAGATACTTCTTCCCTGCCTCCTCTAAAAAAGAAGAATATTTTTTATATAAGAGATTTAATTTATTAGAAAATCTACTATATGAAATAATTTCTCTAAATACTTTAAATTATTATTTTTAAATTGTAAATATAATTCTAAATCAAAATTTAAATCTGATTAAGTCATCTCTCATTTTTTCTTTAAGAAAGGCGTCTTAAGGAAATTTGATACAAAATTTTGTATTTCATGCATTTATCTGTTGAAAAAATGCTGTAACTCTAGATGACGTATGAATATATCTAGAGAAGTTTTCTCAAAGGTAAAATGAATTTCTTGAATTACATATAAAATGAATTGCAAAAGCACGTATCTTTTCTTAAATTGACAACGAGAACTTCAATTTCTCTGGAATCTCCTAAATAAAATAAAAATCAGAATAAATTTATTTTAAATTTTCTGACTTTCGCAATCGAATTTTTGAATCTAACTGGAAAAATTTGAAATTCTTTTTATTGGAAAATATCAATTATTACTTCATCTTTCATGTATTGAGGATTAAAGATTGAATTCTATATTTTGGATATTTTCGGTAAGTTTCTTACATTTTCTTCAGATTAGAAAATTAAGCTTCAAAGCATTGTCAATCTTTCTAATTACTCATTTATGAATTTTAAAGTTTAGTCAAAAATATTTAATTTCTTATTTGAAACTGATCTTATGTAGAGCCGACTTCTAAGGTTCTTCTTGATGTTGAGTTTTATTTTGGATTCTAATAACAATATCATTAAATATATAAAAAACTGAAAAAATTAAATTCTTTAAATATTTGAAAATTCCTACATTTTTTTTGTGGTATATAAGATTTAATCAAGCAAAACTAGTCAGATGTAATTTGAAAATATTGCAGTAAATTTGTCTTCGTTTTCAACACAAGTAGAAAAAGGGACAGTATTTCATTTGGAATTAAATCAAAATTTTATAGAAATTTACTTTGTGAAATAAAAACTAATTTATATTGTTTTTCAATAACATATTTAGCTTTATGGATCATTATATTATTCAATAGACTGACCACTTAAGATGAATTACAAAAAATTAATTACGAAATATGTAAATTAATTACGAAAAATATTTTTTTTTTCTCACTAAGATCAAAGGCTAATATTCATTAAATCAGCAGATATATTTTTTAAAATCACAATAATTTTTTTGCATGTTGTTTAAACAATAAGAGGAATAATAAAGATATTTTACACTAAATTATTCCTTCATATGCCAAAAGTCATAAAATAATATGCAGTTTCAAATATTATATTTATGAAATTATTAAAGGATTGGTTTTCGCTGAATATGGGAGTAAAAATTTCTCCAAAAGGAACCCATTATTTACTTGAAGACAGCATCATACGAAAAAGTTTCTTGTTCTTTGGTCAGATGATAATGTAATCTTATTTCCAAGGAATATTGAACTGTCAAACTAAATTTGTAACAAATGAAATTAAATAATAGAATTGAATAATAGTTCATGTGTATGAAGTGAATTTCAGCTGAGTCATTATATTTTTAAAAAAATCCCTGGAAAAAATTGATCTCCAAACGAAAAAGAAATGATTTTAAATTAAAGGGTATAAAAATAAGATATTATTTAAAAAAATTCAAAATTATTAAAATTAGTTTTATAATTGCATAGGTTTTTCTTAAACTATTATAAAAATTAATGGCTCAAAAATAATTATAATTCTTTTTTTTGAATATGAAATTATATTTTCATAACAGTATTAAAATTAATATTTTTTTAACTTAAGCACTATTTAATAACAATTAATAGATTCGACTAAAACCTATCTATTTGAAAGAAAAAAATGTCATTTATTTGCGATTTATTTTGATTTTTCTGTAAAAATGGTAGTATTTCCTAAAGAATAGTAGTAAAATAAGAAAAAAAAAATATTCTGCTTCTCTCAGGAATTCACTATTGAATTGAAAGAAAATGGCTGTTACTTGTTAGCCTAGAATGAATACTAAGATAACAGAAAATGTCGCTGGATTTTCCTATCAATTAATAGCTAATTTATATTCCACTAATAATATTTACTCATGTTTATACGCATTCATTTAACTTGTCTCATGTTTCTTGCTTGTAAAGTTGAAATTTTGTAATCAATTTTAAAGTAATTTTCGCTTATGCTAGAGTTTTGATGCTTAGAATATCCAATTTTTATTTCATTTTATTATCATATTTCAGAGCTTAATAATCAATCATTCTACGTTAATCTGAAGAAACATTGATTTTGTACAAGTAGAACCTTCTTTTAGTGCATTATATATTTTTCTTCTGAAATTATATAATATTTATAGTAGAAAAAATAATGAACTAATAAGAAAGATAACAAATTAACATTCTAATCATAATTTAAATGATGGTGATTTCTTTCCCGCTTTTTACAACGAAAAAAAAGGGTGCAGTAGCTTCTGAGGTTATGGCCCTTTGAGCACCCGAGGGTAGAAGTCTGACTTCTAGCTCATATGAGGATGAAAAACACACGCGATCCTTATGTGCACAGCCCCATTTTGCAGGGGGGGGCATTTATACATAGTACACAGAAGAACAACTACGCATTAACCGGGACTAGAACCCGGAAGGGCCAAAAGCGTTACCTCAGTGGTATGAAGCCGGCTTATAATTTTGATAACAAACTATTTGGAAAATTATGATTAATTATGATAATGACAAATTGCAATTTTAGGCAAACTCATAAATTATGCTTTTCAAAATTATTTTGATTAAATTCATAACCTTAATTATTTAATTTTTTAATAATTTTTGTAGAAATTCTAAAAAAATTCTTTAATTAATTATTTGTTTTGCAAAATTTAATAAAAATTAACCTAATTTTCTCTAATATATATGAAAATTGATCCGATGTTTTCCAAGCCTTCATAAACCACTTTAATTGCCAACTCTTACATAAGGATTGTAATTTATTATTACACTGCAAGAATCAAAAGATTAATGCTTATTTCAATAATAGGGCTCAACGGAAGCAAGTTTCTTCCTTCTCTTCCTTCATCTCTCTTTATTATACGAATAAATTTCGCTTCAGATATCAAAAATTGCCTTCATAAATTTCTCCAATTCATGTCAACTAAACAGTTATTGTTCTGATTTAAGATATTTGTCAGCAAATAGTGAAAAATATATGGCTAACCTTAGTTTTGAATTTATGACCTATCAAAAGGAAGTAAATTTCTTCTTGCCGTAAACTTTTCCACAAAGTACACAACTGTAAATCAAGTCTTTTCTTATTAATAAAATATAGATTTTTAATTTGCTAAATCATATTAAAATAATACATCGATAATGCATATATTATAATTACATCCATGGAGAACTAAAACAATTTCGTATTTGATTGCT
>JAOUZG010015312.1:303344-344663 GCA_026289955.1 Argiope argentata | reverse complement strand
ATATATATATATATATAATTGATATTAAGAAGCATAGAACTTTATTCTTGAATAGATTGATATAAGATTACTATTTTGCAGACTGATACTTTTATATTTATAAAAATTGCATGAGAATGCGATTGTTTAAATTTTTCTTTACAATAACTTTTTTATATATATATTGTTTCCGTACAATTAACCGTTATATATATATATATATATATATATATATATATATGTGTGTGTTTGTGTGTGTGTGTGTGTGTTTATTTTTAATAGTAGAGGAGCATACCACATTGTGAGAGAGAAGCTTTAATTTTACACATAAATAATTCATAATTTACAAAAAAAATACAAATCTTTCCTGGTGTTGTTCATTTTTATTGGTAATAAGTTACAATTTTTAATTTTTAGATAGAGAAACCAAGAAAAATTCAGAATTTTAAAGAAAACAAGAAGTTTTCTGACTAAAAAATAAATTTCTTTGTGACCAGCTGTAAGTATGCTTATCATATAGCTTTCCTGAAGAATAACAATCTCCGGAAATAATAACTGTTTAAGATTGTTCATGATTAATGCCATTTGTATTTTATAAATGGATTTGCTACTGAAGACTACAAAAATACTTTTCAAATTTCTGGTTCTCTTTCTTGTAAATATATTTGCACAACAGCTCAGCAATTACCGTAGGCAAAATCCGGATTTCCCTGGAAATTAAGGGTAGGATGAAGCCTCATACAGTACAGAAATTGAGAGAATATACTGAACATTCCAAAAAAAATGACTGTATAAAGTATATTTCAACACAATAACTGCCATGTAAACAACATCCTCCTATGAAATCTTGGACATCCAGGATCTCATCATGATGGACATCCAGATCTATGCAATTGAATTCTATTTCAAGTTGGGAGAGGGGAGTCCAAATTCTCTTTTTTGATGGGAGAAGTAATTTGGACATCAATAATGAAAAGGACATTTTTAAAATAAAAAAAAATTCCTCAGTTGCAATATTTTGTAAGTTTGGTGGATCATTCGCAGAAAATAGATAGCTTGTTTCATTTTGAAAATTAATGACATGATGGCAGATTTATCAATTAATTTTCAATGTTTTCTGGCTCAATGAATCATGTGTCTGCATTTTTCTCAAATATGGTTTCAAACCTATGGGTATCTATTCAGAACATCGCAGCTTTAAGGGTATCTTTGACAAGCTTACTAGAAGCAATTACTCCTAAATTGTCTTATTTGGTGTCTATTTATTTTTTTATTTAAATGATCGCTTATATTTATCTATCTATAATTTGCTTCCTGTAGGCGTAGACATTCTGACATTACCAATGATTTCAAAAAGAGTATCCTTATATCACATGAATTTAGCCAAATTGCTTTTACTCAAATTTTATCAAAATAAATCACCGTTGTATAGATATTGATGATATTCCTTTTAAATATTTTGTAAAATGTATCATACAATTTTTTAAAAAAAAAGTAATAAGGGTTAATAAACCTAAAGACTTAAGAAGTAAAAATAGTTATAAACATAGCGTTTATAAGCATAAGAAGTTAAAACCAATAAAAATATTTAAAAAGTATAGAATAATTTCTCTTTTTAATAATCGTAGTGAAGATGTCCTGGTACAGATGCAGTGGGTCTTCTCCGTGATCTGGGCTTTCTGGGTTCGAGTCCATATTCGGGCATGGTTGTTCTCCATTTGTTCTGTTTGTGAGATTTGTGACTGTGCCCTCCTGTAAAAGTGGTTGTGCGAGCAAATTGTATCTGATAATTGGCAATTTGATGCTTGCGTAACCAAGACATACTCTTGGCCCTAATCAGCGTTACTTAAATCAAAAGACACACCATCGGCTTAATATCGCTTACTGCATCAGCGAACGTTTCCGTGGCAAGTGCCATTAGAAACAAAAAAATAATAATAATTGCATTATAGTAAATTTCATTTTAAATGTATTTAAAGACCCCATTTGAACTATCAGTTTGATGCATGAAAAAGATGTCTATATCTATGATTTTACCTTTTAATATATCAGCAAATTGTTCATAGAAACGTTGTATTTTGCTTGTTTATAACTGTGCATAGATGGAAGATTTTACTTGCTTCTATCTTTTCACTATGGAGAAGTATAATTTTCCTTTTTAATTTTTCAATATCCCCTAAAAGCAAAATTTTTTCTTACTACACTTAACTATATTGTTTTATGTATCTATTGTAGTTGTTATTTACGGCACTTGCCTGAACTATCCTCCCTTTGATACAGCAGTAGATTTAAGCCGAAAGGAGGCTTTTGTTTTTGAAGTAGCGCTAGTTAGGACCATTAGTACAACTTAGCTACACATTCACCACATTTGCTTTTGCAGCTTCTTTTTACAGGGGAGAACAGTCACACATCTCACAGATAGTGCACAGAATTACCCTGCCCAAAACCGGGACTTGAACCCGGCACTTCCAGAACACGGGGAAGACGCGCTAACTTTGTGCCAGAAAGCCGGTTTTACGTATCTTTGTAACTGAATTTTAATGTTTAAGTGTAATATTTAAAAATATAAAAATTTGTTCTAATTTTTTAAAACCTCGAATGCTTGAAATATATTGTCACGAAAACTGAATTAAAGACACGGATAGCTAGAAACAATTGCGTTTATTAGCACCAAGCAACTCGCTGGAGAACCGAATGAAAAACTGAGCAAAACTCAGCTGAAGAACTTTAGAGAATCATCTCGCTCGAATGGTAAAGAATGCTTTAGAATTATCTTGATTTTAGAGAAATAATAGGAACAATTTTAAATTAAAATTTCAGTCTTTGGATGAAATGCGTTGGCCGGGAATCGAACCAGGGACCATTGAATTAGAAGTCCAAAGCTCTGCCAATCGAGACATGGTTAATGGTGACAGTCTTTCTTTTTGAGGCTTTATAGATTAGTAATTTTTCCATTGTCGACACGCAATAATTATCAGATAAAAAAACTTGATCGCCTCTAAAGTAAATTATTGAATGTTTGTTTTTCTCCATGGATCAAATCAGTAAACAGTTTGTGAGATCTTTTTCAACTACGCATTCCACCTCAGTGCATCACTTTTGTTATGAAGCAAAAAAAAATTTTCAGAAGGAATGTGACTGCGATGCTGTTGCAAAAGGAAAGGCTAAAGAATTATTGCTAATAAAAGAATTAATAAAAGAAAGGAAACGTTAATTGAAAGGTGATACACAATGGTTTAAATAAAATTTCATAAAATTGATCGTTTTTTTTTATTAAACATACCAGAATTTTTTGCACAATGTAAAAAAGTGAAAATATGGTTATGAGTTGGTATCGTAAAGCACTATGTTTACAGATTTCCAAGGTTTATTTTTGACCTGAAAGAATATTTTTCAAGAAACTTCTGTCATCGTGAATTACTAAAACTAATGATTCAGTACCTGTCAAAAAGAAAGTTACAATTCATAAGGACTGTTTGTATGGTTTCATTTGTAGGACACGCAAATTTGTAGGCTTGGGAATGTTTATAGAATATTTAATGATTTTAATGGGAGATTATTACAATTCACATCTTTTGAGAATCTAGACCATAATCTTAGCAGTACTGAAATGGAAATAGAGTCGAAGAGTTTTGATGGTGTACTGTGGCGATTCCCCCAGGTGGGTGATTTTCTATAAAAAATGCTGTTTTTTCAAATGACTTTGTTTGCTACCTATTGTTAGAGGGGAGCTGAAATTTTAGGATACACTAATAATTCTTTTTTTTTGTTTCGAAAATGCAACAATAATAAAAAATAAAGTTCATATAGTTTCAGATTTTTTTTATTTATTCATTTCTTTACCTGTTGTTTATTCATTTATTCCAAAAAAATCTTTTAAAATCTGTAATTAGAAAAATTCAACTAAGATAAATTACTGAGAGATCCATTATATTCCTGAATATGTAAAATTCAATTTATTCTATGAGTTCTCAGTTTATTATTTCAAATGACTATTGTGTTTAAGAGTTATATCATGGAAGTAAATAATTGAAGAAGAAAAATAAAATTCTAATTTTTAAAAAATTATGTTTAAGAAAACAAAAAGTAATAAATCCTTTTCTAGAATAAAAGAGTTTTTCAAACGTTTTCGAGTTTTATATTTAAAAAAAAAGAAGCATTTCTATAGAATTCTTTTTTTTAAAAATTCGTTTGCTTTTTTATTTCGAATATTAAAAGGAGTAAAAATAATCATAATAATCAAGAATTAAAACTTTTTAAAACATATTTATCAGCAGATTTTATTATCCCTGCGAAAGTTTATTTTTAATCTTATGTTGAAGGAATTTGGAAGATCTAGAACATTAATAAAGCGAAGAGTTGAATCACATTTTTTGGCCGCTAATTTTCTATTCAGAATAAATAAATGAAGAATTTTTAATGCACATAAAATAAAATGATTTAAACACAAAGCAAATTTAATGCATTTAGGAATTTGTTTGTTTTAAATTTCGAGATTTTTATTTAAAATTGGAAAAATACTTATATTTGAATGTATTATTTTATAAAACTTCCTTATAAATGAATATGATTATTTTTTATTAATTTAATATGCATTTAATTTGCATTCTTTAAGTTAAATAACAACACAATTTCAGTTAATCGAAAAAAAATGATGTATCTGGCAACACGATATAATGCTCTTTTCGTACAATATAATAAATAATTTCTAATGTCCTATAGTTTATATTTACGTTTTTGAGTTTAAAAACCAGAACGATACTTAGCTTCGCTTTTTAATTACACTTTTATGAATAAATATTAATGGAAAAATGAACAAAAGCACATATGACTCTTACGACTAATTAACATTCTCAATAAATGATGAGTTTTTTTCACATTTAAAGAATTTTTAAATTTTTGTAATTAGTTTCCATAAATATGATGAAATTAACTATTACTCTGATGGCAATTCCTTAAAGTATGCAATTACTTAATATATATATATATATATATATATATATATATATATATATATATATTAGTTTCTTCACTAATTAGAACTTTAATTTACTCAAAGTTCATTTAATGTGATATTATTGCAAAACTCCAAAAAACAAATGAACATAAATAATAAAGCGTAAAGCAATTAACAACCATTTTATCATCTGAAAAAACATAATTATCAAAAATAAATGGTTTTTAACAAACTGAAAAGTATACTTCCATTTTTTCTTTCTTTCCCTACAAGTATAATGTAATATTTGATTACGTAATGAGGGAAAAACACATACTTAATTATAAAATTTATTTGTAATACAAAACTTTTAATATGAATAGTGCGTCAAGTGATTAAGGATTAGTATTAATTGCTAGTAATACAGACATTAATTTTTATAAAAAAATATTTTTTTTGAAAAAATAGAGTAACTAATTAGTTTTCAATATTTTATTTCGTAAAATAGAATTTAATTGATATTCTTTTATATGTTACCTGAAAATTTGGCTTTCAATTTTGTTTTATTTTATAAAAAAATTTCACTTTTTCAATAAATTATTTTTATAACAGCTATAATGTTCTTTGTTTTCATGCAAGATTTTGCCTTTTGTAAAGGAAGCAAAATTCTTTTTAGCATACTTTTGTCACTAAAAAATATTTTGTAAAGCAATGCATTAAAAAACGAGAAAATATGATTGTTTACGTAATAGTGTTAATAATGTTAAATTTTATTCCTATTCACTTTGAAATGAAACTGCCATAATTTATTTTTTTCCACATTGCATAAATTGCATCCAATTATTGAAATTTCAAACACAAAGGATATTTTTGCCTTTTATTTAAAAGTGAAGACCGATAATACAACATTATTTTACATAAAATTGCAAGTGCGTATGGTATTTAGGTGCTAACACAAGAAACAGAAAGATTTGTTTTGTAGTTATCGCATTATTTACAAATTCTACTCTGCAACAATATCTCTACTGATAAAAATAGAGAAAGTTAGTTTGTCAGGATGCTTGCATTGGCGCTCAACAATTTATTAAACTTTACATCTGCTTATTCTCTTGTGACACATTCCGCTATACACCAGAAACAGTTTTTTTTTTCAAAGTGGAATGTAGGAATAAAAATTATTGTGAGTTCATTGAACGTTGCTATTCGTTGCAGTGGCATGTCTTTATATATGTTTTCTGATGTGGATTGCATCAAATGAAATTACTTCCTTTTCCTGCATTGTTTGGAGCTATAAATTCGAAACAATGGTGGAGGAAATCTTCTTTTATTTATATAGCAATAAATTTGAAAAAATCTTCTTAAATATTGATGAAAATTTAGTCTTTTTTTGGTTTCGGTTTAAAAAAAACAATACGTCCTTGGGGAGAACACATGATAAGTCAGATTTAGAATGAAATATTATTTCGTTTTGCTATTCATTAGAATTGCCTTTTTGAGTAAGTATATTTTTACTGTGAATCATTTTTCTTAATTTTTTCTAAATTAATAAACAATTGCAATAAATTTAACATATAATTAAGATAGTCTTATTGCCATATGAGAAAATGATGTTGCTTTGGTGTCTCCGAAATAAGATAATCAATTCAAGCAATATTAGAATTGCTTTTATTAACCCAGTTTCTCTGGTTTCCAACTGCTCATCTAGAGAAGCACAAATCTGGATTCCACGGAAGATTTCCGATTAGAAAACCTCTGCTTTCAAACACGAATGTTTTAAAGATTTTAGAGTAATGATAAAGTTTCCAGAATTGGTCCCGTGAGCAGCGGTAAAATATGATTTTTTTTGACGAATCATCGTTCACTCTATTTCTGACCTCAGGTTGAGTATAGGTCTGGAGAAAGCTGGAAGAGGCATTCCCTGCAAACTGCCCTCTCTTAACCGTAAAACATGGCCGAGGTTCTTGATGGTATGGGGTGCCTTTATTGGAAATACGCCGGGCCAATAATTTCTCTTCATGGATGAATTAATAGCAGACACTATTCAGGAATTTTAGGGGATCATGTTCATCCTATGATACAACAATAATTTTTAGAGGAGAATTCCCTCTTTCAAGATTATGATGCACTAACCCCTAAGCTATAATTGTTAAAGAATGGCACGATGAATATTCTAATAAAGTTGAGTATCTCATCTGGCCACCACAGTCCTCAGATCTCAACATTATTAGGCATTCATGGGCGATTTTATATATTATATTCAAGTCAGAACACCGCCATTGTCTCTAAAAGAACATGAAAGCATTTTCACGGAATAATGGGCTAAAATTCATTTGGAAGCAATCCACAATTTGCATTGAAAGGCTGTAATTGCCTTAAAAGGTGGACCTACAACTTATTAAAATATATATTGTTGATTTTTTAAGGTGTTTCCATTTTTTTGTCCAACCCTTGTATATAGAAGAATATCTTATCATCCAAGGTAAACTTTTCAATAAATATATATTTATTGAATCATCATTATTTTAAAATTACCAGAATGAATAATAATTGTTAGTTTATCTGTGGTACTAATGGATGTCAGTTAAATGTGGCAGGTTTGAAAGATGCAAATTTGAATAAACCAAAATTTTATTTATTGGTTAATAATAGTTGTCATTACAGGGATTTTCCTAAAAATTATTATAATACATCTCACCACTGAATATATATTTTAGCAGCATAAATATCAGTGAGAAATTGGAGATCGCTGTATTTGAAAAGGAGGCTCTGTTTTCTACGACTAAATTCAACTACTAATTTTCTAATTTTTTTAGTCTGTTTTTAAATCTTATGAATTTCTTCCTTAACTTTCGTAATGTTCAGCCATTTCCAATTTTAAATCGGTTCATTTTTGGATTTTTCTTCTCAAAACTAAGGATAGAAGAAATATAAATTATTTCAAATTGAAAATATTAAATAATGAGTTTGTACAAAATATTCTACAAAAATATGCATTTATTGAAAAGAAAGGATAAATCTGTACCTTTCGATAAGGAGCAGTAAAATAAATTTTTAGATAAAAAGAAGTATTTTCTTATAATTTTTTTTCCAAATAAGTTTATTATAGTAATCATATTTTTTCTGTAAATCAGTTTCGTTACAGTAACCAGTAGGAAAAATATATTCCCATTTATTCAATATTTTCCGAGGTAATTTTGAGCATGCTAAGATAATTTTGAATTAAGACTGATTGGTTGAAAAATAATTTTCAAATGAAGACATTGTTTACTAATTGCCTTTGGATTATATTTTTATTTTTCATCCCATAAGAAGACTTTAAATCAAAATGACAATTTCCCCAAAATTCTTTCCCAGTTACTTTTAATTAACTCTGTGATCATTTGCATTCCATACGTTTTCTAATCAATAATAATCATTCATAATTTTAACAAAAAATATTCAATGTCAAAGAAGAATATTAATTAGCTGTATATGTATTATATAGTATAAACTTTTCTTGGAGCCTTACAACTCAAAATAGAGAATTGAAGAAATAAAATAAGACAAAAATAATTGTTGTTGAATCTGTGGTATAGATTCAGTTGCAGAATGATGCGGAAAGCATTTCTGCTACTACAGAGATGCTAAACATTGTTTTTCATGCAAAGAAGCTAAAATTCAAACTTATCGAGTCACATTCATAAACGAAGGAATATATCTCCAGTATATGATAGTGAAAACTTTGTATGCTTAATAATTATCGTTTTATATAGAACCTAATACTTATGAGGTTGATTATGCACTCCTGGAAATTTTTTTGTACATTTCATTCTTTTTAAGCAATTTTTTTCATTTGCCTTAAGCTTTCCATGAAGGCTGTGTAGTTTAATAGTTATTTTAACAAATAAATATTCCATATTATGATTTTTTTTCTAGGATTATAAATGAGTTACGTATAAATGTATTCATATTTAACAAAAACTCCAAAAAATGTAATACACATAACGCAAAAGATCCATTGAAGAAAAATATATGTACAATATATGTATAGTCTCTAAAAATACTGATCAATTGTCTGTGTTTTAGCAATCATACTTTTCTTTTATTGCCATTAAATGAATGAACTGTTGCAATTTCCTGAACATAATATTATAGACTCATTTACAAGTATATACTTTATTCATTAGCAATTAAAATCCCCAAGAATTGAGATTAAAAAAATTGATTGAAAATTTTCTGAAAAATAACGGCTGATATTTCCCTTTTTTACTGTCGTTAAACTTTAAACTAAGGGTCACAACAGCATGATGACTTAAAAATAGGTAGGTAGTATGCATGTACTCATGACTTGTTGAATTTTTCAGAGGACCATGATATCTATTAAATTACAAGCAATTACTCTAACCTGCAACTGTGGCAATGGTGTTGGTACTCGAAATCCTGTGCTTTTTATGACGTGTAAGTGACGTCTGATACTGAAATTTTGAACATTTTCTTTTTCTCCCTTCACAATTTTAATTCTTTTTCAGCGTAAATTCAGTTTGAATTTCAAGTGATTCTGACCAACAACAATTTTTATGTTTGTTGTTAAATTTCATTTAATTTATAATGACCTTTTTACTTGCACCAAATTCCAATTCAGCACTTTTCTTTATAACTGAAAAAAAGTTTTCTTTCCGCATGGCAAAAAAGAAAAAAAAATTCCGAGTAAGGTAAAATATTTTAAATGGCGAAATAAATGCATTTCTAACGAAATAACGTTTTTAAATTAAAAAATTATTAAAAAATTAAGCCTTTTGTTCGTTTTAATGACCTAATTCACTTTACAATGAATCAGTTTTTAAGTTTGTTATTTTAGCGCTGTCGTCTCTTTTGAGCTAATACTAATGCTTAAGTTATATCAGCGTTTCCTTAATTAATTTTTATAAACGATTAAATGAGCAAGTGTATGAAAACTTCAAAATAATGTTTTGTGACTATAAATATATATATAAAAAATAAAAATCTTCATACCAATTATTATTACAAATAGATGTACATATCGTTAATTTATTAAATTAATGCCGGCTTGCTGGCACAGAGGTAGCACGTCTGCCTCGTGTTCTGGAGGTCCCGGGTTCGAGTCCCGGTTCAAGCATGGTTGTTCCTTTGTGTGCTATCTGTGAGATGTGTGAATATGCCCCCCTCCCTGTAAAAAGGAGCTGTGCAAGCGTATGTGTGTGTGTTTCATCTTCATATGAGCTAGAAGTCAGACTTCTGCCCTCGGGTGCTCAGGGGTTCAAACCCTCAGAAGCTACTGCACCCCTCTTTCCGCGGTAAAAAGCGGACACGACAACATCATCATTAAATTAATAGCGAATCCTCAATTAACTACCATAATAGAAAATTTTCTGTTAAAACAGATTTAAACTGAACAAAGAATTTTTATTTTTAAAGCCTATTTTTTTTTTTTTTGTAATTGGGGAAAATAAGCTTAATGAGATTCAAATGAGGTTCGATGCCAAAAATCTTTGTTAGTAACAACTACACCGAAATTACGCCCACTTCCCTTGGCACCAAAGATTTTATTGATTAATTTTTCGCTGTGATAGCAGAAAGTGGAAAACTAAGGGGTTGGCTTTTGTCACCAGTGTGAGAAAGTACTTTCCCATAAGAGGAACATCTCGTCATTTGAGTGGAAATAACAAGACATGCAACAATGCTATGCTTTCAAGGCAAGCTAGAGATCTGCTATTGAATAATTATTTAATCAGTGTCTTCATTAAAATAAGGAAAAATTCTAGCAAATCGATAAACGCTTGAAAATTGCATAAATTGTGAGAAAAATATGTCTTATGGAGACAGAAAAAAAATCCTCTGATGTGCAACTGAAACATGATTTTCTTCACTAAAAGTCAGTAACAAAAAGGAAATTAGCACATCATTTTAATTTTTATTTGCAACGTATAAGATTAATACATGTTGTGCAATATTTTTATTATGCGTGAAATTCTTAAAAAGTGCACGAAACTTCGTCACTTCTTTCAGCATGCATGTGGTAAAATCAAATTACGTAAGCGAAATAAAGTAAGCTAAGTAAAAAATTAAAGTTAAAATCAAGTTAATTAATCCAAATCAAACGTAATTTAAATTCTAAGTAAAGATAAAATCTAGTTGATCAAACCAAACTAAATGAAATTTAAATTACTATGTAAAGGTAAAATAAAGGTATGTAAGCCAAATTAAATATAGTAATTTTGAATTAATAATTTAAATTTAATTTAGATAGAATTTGCATCTGACCAATGAGTTTTCAAACAATCTCGAATTTGTAAATGGTGATCCTTAATTTTTCTTTTATTAATTGGTGATAAATAGAGACAATCATAGAAATATATAAAATTTGAAGCAAGGTACTGGAAAATAGTGAAAAAAATATATAGGGATAAGCAAATATATAAAGGTTGCTATAAAATAAATGATTGTTTTTGTAAATTTATTGCTAATTCCCTTCGATGTACATTTTTTGAATGCTTGAATGAACATATATCATCAAGCATAGCTTTCAACTTAGTGTTAATTTTCATGAAGCTTAGAAAAGTCATAACAGTTAGTAAACATATAATTATGATCTGGAAGAAACCTACTATAATGCTGCGTTCATTCTATTTATTAATTTAGTGAGAATTTTCAATTATATTTACAGAAAGAAAAAAAGAAACTTCGGTTTACATTGCTACCAATAATATTCGACTTTGATTCAAACTCTAATTGTAAGAAAAGTTCACTGCTTGCATAAATTGTTAACACCACTCTTTTTTTAGAAAATTCCTTTTTATCCTCATTAAACTCTGAAAAATTTTGGTGATCAATTAAGAATCCATTAACTGATTCTACTAATATTTTCCCATCTTGTCAATCATTTAAAAAATACTCTCTCTTTTAATCTATTTTTCTATTAACTCTTGAGTTTCATCTTTTCTTCGAAATTAATTAATAGACTTTTTATCGACCTTAACATAGTTTTAACTGAAATGTCTGTGCCTGATATATAATTATTTCTTACCTGTTGCAGATTTATGCCGTTGTTAAATACGTTATTCAGATCGAAGATTTTGTTGAACTCAGTGGAAGGAATATCTCATTACTAATTACTTATTTCTACTTAATTCAGTTGAATTTATCAGGATAGACATAATTACTTTTTTTATATCTAATTCTTCTCACAAATGTACCATTTCAAATTTCTCTTATGTATTGACTATGCTTTTCATTTACTTACATATTATTATATGAATGAGGTCGCGAAACATGCTTGTATTTGATCTAAAAAGATATTGCTTAAAAATTTATTATTAAAGTATACATTACCAAGGGCTTTGAAATGCACTGTATTATTGATCTAAATGAGATAAAATTTGAACTTCAGATTTTTAAGAAGATGCACTTTACATTTATTAAATAAAAATAACTAATAAAACATCTCGCAGTTAGGTGGCGTTTAATACACATAAAACTCTTTAATATGGTTTATAATTAGTAAATAAAATAAAATTAAAATTTTTCAATAGGTCATTTGTCATTTTCAACAATATGCTCTAATCGGAGAGCCATATTTTCAATAGATGACAGAAATAAATGTTCCAGAATATTAAGAATATGGCGCCGAATCTTGTCCCTCAGCTATAGTAGATATGATGGCCTTTGATGATAGATATTGTCCTTCAAATACCGTTACAGCAAAAAATCTCAAAGGATGAAGATTGGTGAGCGAGTGAACCATGTCAATAGGAAATGAACGCTGATAATTCGTAATTCTGTGAAATACTAAATTAACAATCAATCACTTTACACGACAATCAATATGAGTGGTACACCATCTTGCATGAAAATGCTATCTTGAATAAATCCATGCATTTCAATAGTTTTTATAACAAAATCTTTTGGCTTATCATGGTATCGTTGTCCACCGACGGAACAGATTTAGATTCATTTGAAGCTATATATTCAAAGAAATACGATCCACTATAAATATAACAGTAAAACCACACCATACTGCCACTTTTTCAGAATTCTAGGGTGGTTCCTGGATAACTGGAGGGTTTCCTCTTTCCAAATTTGATAGTTCTGGGGGTAAACATGCCTATTGAGGCAAAAATGAGCCTCATCACTCCACAGAAAGTTCCATGTCCAAGTTGGGACAACCACCATTCGAGAAAGGAAATGAAGATTCAAAGTTTTAAGCCCCTCTAAGTCTCTATCCTGTAACAAATGCACAGATTTGGTTTTTCATGGATAAAAATGCAAACTTTACCTTACGAATTTTCGTACCATTGAGTAAGGCATATCCAGAACACTGGAAACAGTTGGAAAATTCACCCTATTATGCAGCATTGAATGCTGGCTTGAAAGAGCGCGGCTGCTACATTTTTGAAGCTGAAACACGAAATGTCAAGTTGTTCAGCTTTTTCAAATTTCTGTCTCATCTTTCCTAAGACACCTGGAGACGTTGGACCCCTTCGTATCTGCTTCATACGATGAAATTCCTTTAGAGCTGCAACAAAGTTCTGTTAGTTCTGGTAGAACAATTTCACCAACAGTGCTTTTTCTAACAACGTGTGGATGACGAACAAAAAAGAAATTAATATTCGCGCAGAATCCGCGTTATTTTTAACTGTTAAAAATGGTGAAAGACAGGCTGTGCAACATAAATAATGTTTCAAATTTACAATATATACAAATAAATGCCATTTGTATCACAACGCCATATATTGCTGAATTTTTGTATTAAATATTTTAATTAATAAATGTTAAGCACGTGATTAGACTAATCTGTTGTTAAAATTTTATCTCTTTTGGACAAAGAAAATGCTTTTTAAAGTTCTCTTAAGTGGGTAACTTATTTCTTGCTAACCCGATATTTATATATAGGTACATTTCATAAGTGCATACTATCATGTTTAATTACATTTTTAGATTTGATTATAAATTTTATAAGATTAGATATTTCAAATGCTAATCTTGTGTACCAACTTTTATCTTGCTAGCAACCCTTCATCCTTTTACCTTCCTCCTCTTTTTTTGTCGAATTTATTTGTTTTAGAACACTTAGGCAGGGGAAATAAACGGATTGACGGATTTTATTCAAAATTAACTGAGAATCTGTAAAAAAATATGAACAAGAATTTTTTATATTCTATATACTAGAGTTCAACTGTCTAGCCTACAGCATTTATAAAAAATAGGACAGACAAATATAATAACAAAAATTGTTTTTTTTAAAAATTCACTGATGCCTGAAACAGGACAATCGTCAAAATCTCATTCTGGAACTTTTCGATTATAGCAATATTTCATTTGTACACCATATGCGATAAATTCAAGCAAAAAAATTGAAGGCCGAAGTATTTTTGTTATGTTTAAATGTCCTTTTCGTGTGAAAAAAATCACGTATGCACCAATTTTCCTTTCTTTATCTAAAATCATACATTAAAAAGACAAGATAATTCTAACTAGCAATTTGTTTATTTTTTCTTTAGCAGAATATCAGCAATATTTGCATCGGAAAAGGAATTTTGCGAAAAAATGGTGAAAAATGTATCATACGAAATTCAATTTAGAAATAAAAAAGTATTTCTGGAAAACAGTCACAGAAAGGTAAATTGGTATAAATGTGTTCTTATTTTGTACTGAAATGTATTCTTTCAAACATGCATCAGAGATTCCATTTTTAGATACAGCTTCGTGATTACATCAAAACAAAATGGAAACTCGAAGAACAACAATGGCTGTGACACCCTACAATAAAGTAAAAGAAGAAAATATTTTTTAAGGAAATGACGTATTTTGTTTGTGTAGCTTGATATCATCGATAAATTTAATCTTCTAAATACATTCTTTTCACATTAAAAAGTTGATATTGCAGGGAATACATTCTGCTAGATGAAGTTCTCAAAGAAAAACATGAGTTTCAACGGATTATTAAGAATTCACCCCACTTTCATTTTAAGTAAATATTTTTTATCTCTTAAAAACAACGTTTTAGGTAATATGGAAAAAGGAAGAAAAAAAATTAACAAAAATGTACATATATGTTTCGCTTTGCAAATTTTGAAAAAGAAAGTACTTTACCGTTTGTGTGATGTTTTAGCTACTTTTTGTCATTTTTCTAAAAAAGAACCTTTTTTTATTCATAATGTTTTCCAGAAAGATTTGCTATGGTAGCAATACGAGAAAGAGTCTCATTTTAGACCAAAGTAGAAAGTTTTTTTAAAAAAATGTCGCGTGATCAATTAGCATATTTAGTTCAAGCAACACTTTTTTCCTCATTTAAAATCCATCAGCAACCCTAACTTCTTAATTAAACTTTTTAACTTTCTGCTTTCTAATTAGATGATTTACATATTTAGAAAGGTGTTTATTATTTTGATAACGAATAAGAGTTTCACTTTAAGACGAAGTTTCAATTTATGTTATTTATATGATAATTTAATTCCGAATTATGATGTCGATCTGATAAATTTCAGATTACAATTTTGAAATTTTGATAGTGTGATACATGTTTAAATCTGAATCCAGATGCTGTGTTGAAGAATAGTATCTAATCTCAACTGTACATCGGCAACGTTTCACCATTTTCAAAACTATCACATTTGACGAACTTGCCTTTTGTGATTCTTCATCAGAAAATTTTGAAACATGCCTTGTTACAAATAGTGTCTTCACCTTTTGCTCAATTTTCTTTCTTCTAATAAAAAAAACATATTTTTATTGGTCAAAACAAATTTATAATCTTTATTTTGAACTTCCTATCGTCACTTCATTGTTTATTTTTACTATTTTGATTATATACTTTTCTTAACAAATTTCATGTTTTTAAGAAAATAATTTTCATATTCATGCTGAACATTATATAATTTTTCATTCAAAACATTTTGAAATCTACTTAATATCCGTGTTAATGAAATATTTTCTATTTATTCATTGTTTATTGATTCAATTACATATACACTGATTCAATTTTACTTCTTCTTCACTTTAAATGCTGGCTTGAAGATAACAGCTTTTCCGAAATAAGGAGTGGCGATCCAGGATATTCTATGCCATTGAGACAAAAGTCTTCTTTACCCTCAGAATGGAGATTTAAAAATAAGGAGAAAATAGCCAAATATTTAATTGCATACATTTTTTTAATAATTCATTTATAAATTTGACTAAGGCAAAAATCTAATTACATGTTTTTTGTTGTTTTATATGAAAATTTCGTTTATGAATCTGAATAAGACAAAATCCTAATTATATAGTTTATTATTTATTGTTTCACTTGAAAATTACCTTTTATTTGTATTTAGGAAAGAACATTTTATATTAATAAATTTGTATTCTTTGGTTATTTAATTTGTAACTCTTTATTAGGAGTATTATAAAATTCTGAAGCAAATTTTTATTAAATTCATTACCAAATATGGCTATTGTGCAGAACTAATTAATCTTTGATTAAATGAACCTATTAACTTTAAATTTGTCTTGACATCAAGAATACGTTTTCAAACTTCCACATATGAGAATGAGAGGGAAAATATCAATTGAAATCTTTCATTTTTAAAAACATGTAAGTCAAAATGGGGAACTCTTTGTAATTGAGGACGAGAAACTTCCTGTATGGCAGTTGGTCTTCGTCACATTAGTTGGTGCACAAAAAGGTGATGGGTCTGGTACTTCCTAACGATGATGGAACTTATTTCCCTTAGGAAAGGCTATATCGTAGCTGGTGATGACTTTGAGGACTCAGTCCCAGTTCATTATGGTGTTGCTGTTGAGGTAATTCAAATTTTTACATGTGCCTGCAAAAAGATGTGAGTAACCAATTTAAAGTAAGGTCACAAACATGAAAACAATCCACGGAAATTCTGTCATTGTAAGACCCCCCCCTCCACTCCCAACAATAACGTTGACAATGACAAACCGGCCTGGAAGCAAAAAGGTCACGTGGTACTAAAGGGGAGAACCAAGTAAATGCTGAGAAAGCACAGTGGGAAGTAAAAAACGAGCGAGGGAGAATGAAGGTCGTGTGATTCGCCATGAGCAGAAGAGACTCAGTTCTTTTTTACTGTAAAAATGTAAATAATGTAATAATCTAGAATAAGATCGTTGCCTATATTATTTTCAACACAATCATGACGATTGAACCGGACGATGACCAAGATTGAGTTGGATTTCAAATGAATATTCAGGCCTAGACATATACTAGTAACCAGGCGTCAACCATTAAAATAGCAGCCGGAAACACACGTTGAAAGCACAGGGGCATTTCACTGTTATAATTTATAACATTTGCGCTTACTTCTTAAAAACTGCATTGTATATTTGAAAATCTCTATTGACTACACTGGCTTGTAAGAGTAAATAAGAAGCAAAGATTATGGAAATAATTTGTTATTTTAATTAAATTCAGAGTCAAATATTATCAGAACAAGTAAAGATCACAAAGCAACTTTGTATCGATTTGTTTTCCTTTCGATTTAATATGTATATGTGTAATTATGGATCATTTTATTTAATTATTTCTCCCAAATCCTATTATTTACTTTATTTAAAGTCATGAATATCAATTTTCGAATAGCAATGCGTAAATTCTACCACTAAATGAAAATGATTTCGTACTTCACGTATGAGAAAAATTGTGGTAAATGTTCATATTAAAAAACAACATATTTTATTCAAACAAAAATTTAATTTTATTTAATTAATTTCATTTGAATTACTTTTCAAATTTCACATTTTAAGGCAAATAGCAATAATCAAATGAAAATAAATATATTCTTTATTGAATAAAACTGCTTTGATTTTATTAAAACTTTTCTTAAGATAGTATTCTCCAGACTTTCTTTTATTTCCAATCTGCTAGACTATATTAACACCGATTTTTAAAACAATTTTCAAAGTTCAGCACGCAGAAGAAAAATATTTTATAATCTTATTTTAAGAATCGAGGTGAATATGAATAAAAAGAAGGAAAGCATGCCTTTTATTGAAATGTAAGTATTATTTCTTTTTCTGCAAGATTGCTTTTCAAAACTTTATCTGTTACATTATAGCAAAAAATACAAAAGAAGGAAATTTTATTCTTAATTGAATAATAACAATTCCACTCTCATTTTTAATCTAAATTGAAATAACTTTGTTGCTTCACCTAAAAAATTTCTTCTAACAAAACGAAAAATAAAAATTAGATTTAAAGAAATCCTTGTCTGCTAGTTTTTTAATAAAAGAATTATTTACAATCTTACACAGTCACATGCATATCTAAGTGGAGTGTTTTAACGAAAGTATTCCAATTCAGAAGACTTAGGGGCAATTCTATTGTTTTCCAACGAAACATAATTTTAATAGCATTTATAAAGAGTGGAAATTGGCCATAATTAATTAAAACTTTAATCAAAAAAGGGTAATATATCCCCATTTTAGCTTATTTTCAAGGATTGTATTTAAATATGTTAAAATAAAATTTATTAGTGTTGTCAACAATTTAAATTTGCTTATTTTTAAAGGCTCTAGATTCAAATTTATGTTCCAAATAAAAAAGGATATTATTGTTATTATCATAAGTACAAATTGTTTCAGCAAATAAAAAAGAACATTTCGCTCCGCAGTAACAAATAATGACTATTTTAATAGTGGTTTCTCATGGCATTTGCCATGTACAAGCTCTCTGAAGTAGTCAGCGATTTAAGCCTAATCCACGTCTCTGGTTTTTGTAGTAGCACCAACTAGGGTGAAAAGTACGATTTTTGCTACTCACTCATCGCATTAGCTTGCACAGTGCTTTTATACAGGTGAGCCTTATACATAGAACACGGAAGAACAGCCATGCCCGAACCGGGACTCGAAGCCGGGAAACCCAGATAACGGGGAAATTATTTTTCTATCTCCAAAATTTCTCTATCATCTGCAGCTAGGTTGTTGTTTTGATAAAATAACTTTAAGAGAAGAGCATTTTTAAAATTAATTTGTTTTGTAAAAAATATAATCTTAAAATTTTTTAGTACAAGTAAACTTATCCAGTTTTAAATGAGATAAAACTTAATTTAATCACAAAACGTGATAAGTTAAAAGTTTCAAAGCTGTTTCGCCAATTCCAATACACAGTTCATCAATTTCAATTTATTGTTCCTATTGCAAAAGAATGATTTATTTCAAAAATGGTTTTTTTACATAAATAAGTTGCCATTTTCAGTTTCAGTTAAAAGAATATATATTTCTTAATATTCCTGAATCCTTATTGCATTTTTATAATTTCAATAAAAATTGAAGGAATAAAAAAGGTGAATAAATAATTTTAATAAAGAATGTCAAACGTAACCACAACCCTTGATACGTTCTGTAAACAATGGGATAAAATTGCATTATTAACTAAATTTTTCCATGGTAACCGTTTTAAATTTATAATTAATTGAAATTAATATTTTAAATTTAATGAAAATAATTACTACTTAAGTTAAGAAAGAAAATATTTTAGTTAATTTTTATTAAATAAAATACGATTAATATAAATAATTAATCAAAAAATTATACCTGGTCAAAACAAAATCAAATTCTTAGACATTTAAAATGAATCAGAACAGATTCAGAATACAATCAAAACACAATTGGCGTTAAATTTTCAACATCAATTGAGATAGCGCAAATGGGAGAATTTTTTACGTCAGGTGAAGTAATACAATATAGATTACGAATTTTTAATTTTTTTTTTATTCTGTATGATTTTAATTCAAATAAACTTCAAAATAAAACCGAAATACCAAATAGTTGAAAATATTTAGTTTTAAATGCATCAAACATTAAGAAAATAAACAGAATCGTTTGAAATATTCTCTCGAAAACATGTTAAGCCTAACCCTATTAGCTTGGGGAAAAATTAACTAAATTCGTTTTTTTTTTTTGGTGCGGGGGAAATTGAGAATTTCGACTGGAAATTTAATTTTTAATTAATTGATAAAAATAATGAATAGATATTTTTAAAAACTGTATTAACGTCAAAAGTCTTCCATATCTAGTTTAAAAAAATGACTTGATTTTAATTGAATGAATAAAAATTATTTTATTTACGATTGCAAATTTGAACAAGATATGTAAGATCCTCAAATGTTACTTATTTATCAATCAAGGTAGGGTTTAATCAATATCTGGACAAAAGGTGTTTCAAAGTGAAAATCACCCTCTGCACTAAAATAATCGGTAAAGATAACAATGCAATTTAGCTTTAAGACATCAGTAATTGTTTTCAACTTCATTCATTACTAATAAAGATTCCTATGGATGTTTTAGTATTTTTTAAATGTACCTTTTTAACTGAATTTCATGAATAAAGGATTCTTAATAAGTGAGCATGTTCAATCTTGGATTAATCTAAACAATTTATAGAGTTCCAGATTGCACAGCAGGTATAATTCTGTGAATTAAAAAAATATCTATAGCAATTTTGATTTTAATTAATATAAAAAATGTTTTGCTGTACATCAATCTGTTTATGTTTTGTCCAAAAAAATGGATGTATGATAAAATTCAAAATATCCTTCCTCCTTATCATATTACTCAGATTGATCAGCATTAGTTCATTACTGGCTTACACTATATGTTCATAATACATTTCAGATATTCCAAATTCAAATTAACTGATGAGCAATTTTCAAAGTTTTTTGAAGTGATCATTTACTACGTACTTTGGATATGAATCTGGAATATATGACATTCCAGCAAAATGCAATTTTATAATAATTCAAAAGCTGGATAAAGTCCACAATATTATTCCTAAAAACTTGATCTTCAGTCACGCCATACTTTAAATAATAAGTCTCTAAATAAGCCAAAAATTATTGTACAAAATATAGAAATATTACTTCAGATGATATTCAAAAAATTATATTTTATAAATTAAAAAAACAGAAGTAATACACTGTATTATAAGTCAAACCTAAATTAAAAATTGTTTACCAAGTCTATTATATTTGTAAATACAGATCACCTTACCTAAAAGCAAGGCACGGTCATCTAACTGAAACAAATTATTCAAAGCAAGAAAGAGGAAGTTGCTACTAGGAAAGTTACAATGTTTAAATGCAGCAAAACATTACGATTTAAAGTTAAAAGAATTTTTGGAGAATATATTAATCTTTATCGGATTTAATTTAGTTCATTTACAGCTACTTATGATTTAGTAAAAAATTATGGTTATTAAAAATAAAGCAGATTTTAATCAATTCTTAAAATAAGTTATGAACTCATGAAAAAAATAGAAATATGATATATTATAGATTAGTGAATTTTAAATACAATTAAAAAATCTCAACTTTTAGCTTGGGAAATGATTAGGGAACGAAACGGTTTAAAAATCAAAACAATTATTAAATTATAATTTTTTTGTATTTTCAAAGTGTTTGCAGAGGTATAAAAGTTGTTTAAAAAATTGCAATTTTTTTCGCTTATTTCAATAATTAAGCTTCAAAAGCAGAAAAAAGTAGAATTACGTATAAAAGATAGGAATAGTGACGAATAAAAAGACGGAAGATCAAAAATATTACCTCGAATAAAATAACACTTCATGTTAAGACCTCCCAGTTGCAATTTGGTAAAGCTCTGTTAAACAGAAAGTAATTGATAAATGAAGAAAATTGAGTAGGAATTAAATTTAAAAATGTGTGAAAAATTAATTTTGAATCGAGATTATATAAGTAAAGATCCATAATAAAAATATTTTTTAATTAATATCACTTTTAAAGAATTAATTTAAGCATTCAGTGTTAATACGTCTTACGTAATTCCATTAAATTTAGAGAACAGAATCTGAACTTCATTTTTGTTTTCTTTCAAGGGTCTTATTTTAAATGTCAAAAGTAAGTATTTTCGCTTTGAATTTCTCTTACAAAATTAAAGAATCATTTTATAACAGATACATAATTTTTATCTTCAATTCACTTAGATTGGAAGAATAAGGCAAATAGGGTCTTTTTATATGACATATAGTTAATCAGAAATTTAACAAAAATTTCATTTCGTTTTAATTTTAAGAAAATATTCTATATGATTTTTTTTCAATACGATTAAAAATTTGAAATATTTTAAATAATATTTATTTTTTTAAAAAAATAATTTTCTTATTATTTTATCGAATGATACAGAGCAACATCGTATTTCTAAAATATTTTCTTACCATATATTGGCAAATAACTTTCCTTCCTAAGTACTTTTCTAAAATTATTTTCCAACAACTATCTCTTTTTGACTGAAGATAAGAAAAATAACAGCACAATTATTTTTCCTCTTCCCATATTAAAGGTAAAATATTCAGAGCTTTTAAGATTTGCAAATGGGAATATAAGCCACTATTCTATATCTGAATAGGTTCTTCTGGTTTTCACACTCATTTATAAAAGACATAATTTTTTTAATGAATTTCATTGTACCACTAAATCTAGAATCCACGTCGCAATAAAAGCCTTCTGCTGAATTCGCTAATTGTGTTTTTATTTCGCTTTAATTTAGGAGATAATTAATGTGTTTTCAAAAGGATATATTTACAGTCAATCTTATTATTATTTCTTTTCATTCATGTTCTCTTAAAGAATTTTAGGGTACTCATAAACTTTAAGCACATCTCAAGGGATATACCCACTGTATTTAAATGTTATTGCATTTCATGTATTTTTAACATTTTTAACAATAATTTTCAACAGCTATGCAATATTCGTGTAATGGAGAACATCGTTAGTTAATTGAACCATTTGTATCCTGCACTTATATGGATAGATGCTTTTCCTAATATTTGATTATTCATTTAAGTTGTTTTTATTCTCGTGTTTTGTTTTACAATGGAAGGATAGGTGCAATAGCTTCTGAGGGTGTGGACCACTCAGTACCCGAGGGCAAAACTCCGACTTCTAGCTCACACAAGTCACAAAACCTTTTTTTTTACGGTGCTGACTTCCTTCATGCACAGATCATAATTTAGATCTGGAACAGAGAATGATCACCTCTTACTCAGTGCCACTAGGGGTCATAAAATTCCCCATGTCGAGAGTGACATAGATGATTTTGTGACCGGCAGATTCAACGTTCACAACCACCACACACACTCAGATGGAGAATCTTCGAGTTGTGGGTTCGAACTCGCAGCCCAAGGAATGTGAATCCAAGGACCACCAACAAGGATATCCCAGACCCCTTCTTTAAAGTTAATATTGCTTTTGATTCACATTATTTTTCCTCATAATGCTTTGAAAACATTCATGTGTAGTTAGATTATTTTTTACCAACAGATGCCTAGTAAAAATGTAAACTTATCAATGGCATTCAATTAATATTGTAGTTAGTTAATAAATTTTATATTAAACAAAAATAATACAATTTTCTTAAAATATTGTTAATTTAACAAATATTGTTACGAATATCAATATTCCTAACAATATTTCTTCAAATGTACCATACTAATATTGAATCCCAGAAAACTGACTTCATATTAAGTAACTGTGATTAACAGAGAAAGCTAACAGATTCTAGGCTAATTAATACTATTTTCAGCACCATTCCGAAAGTTGACGACAAAAATGAAAGTTTAAAAAAATTATTGAATATTCGTAATATTTTTTTAAAACAAGAGTCCAGTTCCAAGAATGGTCCAAGGAAATCAACGCGATATCAACTAGAAAAAAACAGAAAGAAATATGTGTAATGATCGAATAGAGAGAAGTGTGTGATCGAATGAATTTTCTCTTTGGAGTGTTGATCACCAGAGGTTCTCTCAATCAATTTGTACTATTTCGATTATTATAACGATCTGTTGTTTGCGTGATGCTATATTGCTTATGATTCTATTCGTGTTGTTATCTATGTTTCGTGTTTTCTCATTCCTTAAAAAACCAGGTAAAATATTTATCCCAGACATGTTGGACAAATTTTGCTAGAGTAACATAGAAATCGACGCACTATATATTTCCTTTAATTCAAAATGATGTGGTCCAAATGCAAGAAAAAAATTATTAAATGAATGTTTTATGTATAGTTTTTACTAGCATAATGATAAATAGATAGAAAAATTCAAAAAGTTCGTTTAAAATAAAAATCCCTAGAGTTAAGAGGTGTTATTGATGCATACTTTAATTCAGATATTTCGCTTTTAGAGAGCAATTGGAGAATAATCAATAGAAACATTTTGATGCTCTTTCGGTGTTTCAGAAACTTTCTACGGAGATTATAATAGCTGAATCCTTTCAATACAGATAAATCAAATTAATGCCCCCTTTTGAAACGATAGAAGGCTATTTTGGGAAATATTGATCAAGAGAAGAGGATAATTCGAGTAGACTTAATATAAAAATTTACATGAAACCAGCTGATGGGTATTTGAGTCGCTTGCATTTAACGATTATGGGGATCATATAAATAATGAAATCTCTCTTTCAATTCAATTGCTTCTAAAACAATTGTAAAAAGATTGAGAGAGTTTTAAAAGAAACAAGCGTGAATTTAAATTGTTTATCTTTTAATAAATTTTAACAATATTTCTTTTAACTAATTACAATTGTTAAATTAGTCTTCCCACTTTTATTAAATATCTTTACCAGAGAAATATGAAGAAAAACTGAATATTTTCTTTAAAGAAATCATACTCAAAAATCATCAATCAAAGAAAAGTGTTTTTCTAAAAGAATGTCTAGAGTCATTCATAAGTAAAAATTAATGAAGCAACAATTCAACCATTTGTGCTTTGTTGTTTCACATGTTTTTAATGATAAATTGCTATGCACAATCCTTTAGAAAAGTATTCGTATTTTCTGAAATTAGATGAGACATTTTTAAACAGTTGTATGCTGGATTTTCTAGAAAGGATGCTATAGAAAGAAGAATCATTATTAATACGATTTGTAATTATACAATAATTGTAAAATATTCCGAATTATTACTTGGATAATAATGAACTTATTAGAAAACAGTCATTGAATCAGTTTCTAAATTCTTTAATTTGGCATGTTTTGATTTTTCTTATCGCATGTGATTTCAAATCTTGATTTAATATACATATATATCGGCTAAATATTGATGCTAAACAAAATACAATCGAATTAAATTTTGTTATGAACAAATTATTTCAGTTTAAACTCGAACGGGATTGTTTGTATTGGATGTATGGTGAAGAAGTCATTGACTCTCAATAACACACAGCGAATGTTATTAACACAAGAACACAAACAACAAAGCACAACCAAGACGTTCATAAGCAATGTGCAGCAACATACTTACAACAAACAACCGTCCACAACTAGTAATCATCAACAACAGTAGACTTAGAACAAACAGCAGTCCATAAATAGTAATCGATAGTAATCAATAACAACATCACACTTAGAACAAACAGTAGTCCACAGGAAGTAATATGTAGTAAGCAACAACAACACAACATTTAGAACAAACAGCAGTCCATAAGTAGTAATATGTAGTAATGAAAGAAAACAGCATTTTTAGAATAAACAGCAGTCTATAAATAGTAATCATCAACAACAGTACATTTAGGACAAACAGCAGTCCACAAGTAGTAATCGGTAGTAATCAATAACAACAGCACACTTAGAACAAATATCAGTCCACAAGAAGTAATCGGTAGTAATCAGTAACAACAACACACTTAGAACAAAAAGTAGTCCACAAGAAGTAATAGGTAGTAAACAACAAGAACAGGACATTTAAAAGAAACAGCAGTCTATAAGTAGTAATAGGTAGTAATCAAACAAAACAGCAAAACACTTAGAACAAACAGCAGTCCACAAGTAGTAATCAACAACAAAAGTACACTTAGAGAAAACAGCAGTCCACAAGTAGTAATCGGTAGTAACCAACAACAACAGTACACTTAGAACAAACAGCAGTCCACAAGTAGTAATATGTAGTAATCAACCACAATAGCACATGAAAGGGCCATACAAAACTCAGCAGCAGAAGGGAATCTGCATAGCTATTCACTACTTTCCAAGTGACTGCTATTATCCATTGTCTCTCTCTCTTTAGCAGTACCAACTGATGATTCACTACTGTAGAATTGGCTAATCCACTCACGATTCAAAGCCCCTTCGATATTTGTTTTCAAAATGCTGAGCATTGAACCAATTCTCAATTTACTAATTGCTTGTACTCCACTCAGTTGGACTCTTCCAAATAATTCATTGTCGACTCACTATAGTACTCTCTATACGGATTTCAGGTTGGCCTTCTTATTCTGTATAGCTGACCACCCCGCCACTACTGAATGTAGCAGTATCGACAGGATTGGATTTCAAGTTGGCTTAACGGCCTTTTATAGCTAGTGGAACAGGGAACGGAATCGAACAAGCATAACTCGCCTTTTGTTGGTCTCATCTCTACAATTTTAGAAGATTCTAGTATCGTCCATTTTGTCGTCAAATTCGGCAAATTCTCCATCAAGTCTTGAAATAATCGTCAAGTTCGATTGTCTTTGATTAACCATCCAATAAGCATTTAATAGAGATGGTCGGAAAACTATATTTCCCAAGTTGAAACTAATTAAGCTGAGAAAGAGCAGTACAAATTTGTGACAATGTTTCAAAAACTGTTAAGCCTTTAACCTATTCCTGGACATCTTCTATATTGATAACAACAAACATTCGTAATATCTGCAATTTTTTAAAATCTTTTTTGATCGTCAACAAGTATGACTTGCTAACAATCATATAATTTATTGAGAAGAAAGTTGGTAAGATTTAGAGATATTTTTTGATTTGCCCATTACTGAAAAATGCAATTTTTGTAAATTAATAAGGAATGTAGGTAGGCAGGTAGGTAAGGTTTATTGGCACTAGAGCCCTTAATAAGGAATGTAATAACAAGTCATTAAATTCTAATGTCTATGAATTAAATGTGAATATTTATGCAATGAATAATTGTTGGAAGATTTCTACAAAGTAGAAATAAAAGTTGTCTTATCTCTACATCACTACGAATAAAAACTGATGAACATAGGAATTAATATAATTAAATGAAGTAAGTAAATGCATATTAAAATCAATTAATGGTTCAAATTTTATATATTTTTTGTATCGATTAAATGATAAAAATAAAAAACAATACTTTGAATACAGAATATTGTAAGCATCATAAATGAAAACTAACACCCTCTTAATATGCAATATCGAATTGCTCAACGATAACTGAGTACTTTTTAAGTATATATATTTTTAAATAATGCTCATTAAACATAATATGTGACATCATGACACATAACATCATAAACACGTTGTTCAAATGTTTTTCGGGAAGTTTAGTGTCATCTATATTTTATTCTTCAACTATTAGTATATCATTTATGTAAATGAAGAAATAAAGCTTTAGCGTTCAATAGCCATAAATAAAGCATTACTCCTTTCATATAAAGCAGCAATATTTCAAAACAATAAAAGCAAAATTTCATATAATACAATAAACGTTCATATCGATTCGTAATTTTCCATGAATTGCATGTTCATCTTTTATGATTTATACAGAGATAGTTTCATTAACAATCTACTGTACTATAGTATCACTTCTTCTTTTATGCAACTTTTTTTCGAAACGTGCTCACAAATGCAGTTTAAATAAGTACTTATTTGGCTACAAAATCTTTCAGGCATAATAAAGATTTTTATAGAAAGAAAGACTCTTTCTATTTTTAAACTTTATCTAAAATTCTACAGTCCCGAGAAATAAGGATAAGTTTCATTATCATGTTCACTCATCTTTAATCTTCACCTTTCTTGAAAGTCATTTGACTGTGAAATCCTTTCTTGAAAAGTGTGGAAGTTCCTTTGTTCAATTATTTTTACTGACTGATGTATGATTGGGATTTCTGACTGATATTTTTCTTTTTCTTATCTTATTTCATTCTCGAGTGGTACTTTCTATAAGTGAAAAATAAGAATTGAATTGTTAATCTTACTACTTTGAAAAAAAGATTTAAAAGTGAAATTAAGATTTAGGTTACTACATTTTAGAAAACATTTCAGACCACGTTTGTTATTTAATTTGTAAGTATTTGAAATAATATCTTCTATAGCTTCATATTAAATTAACAATACAAATTGTCTTTCATGATTGAAATCACATGAAAATGACAGTACTAATATTTATAATTAATTAAATTACAAAAACTTCTCAGTTATATTTAAGAAAATTGATTTTAAACGCTCATTTGTTAAGTCATTGAAAAAAAGAAAATAAATTTTAAATTTATTATTTGACATTTTAGGATAATCATGCAAACGCATATACGAATGATCTTTAAATCTGCTTTACAAGGGTTAGAGTGATAATTTTACAGGATTTTTTTTTTACTTATAAATGTGCATGAATGAAATTCTGCATGTTTAAGCGAACTTCTTATCAATTTAATTTCTATCATAGATGATACGTTTGATCTAGGGTTGATGAGAACTCATGTATTCATATTTAAGCAAACACTTTTTCATCTTTATGTCGGAATTAGTTATTATATCAGGGTACTTGGTGGTTGGGGATTCAGTGCCTTGCTTAATTAGGTGTTGGCTTAATGCTTGTAATCATGTTCTTGATTGGTTCCTTTTCATGATGAGTAATGACCCTTTATTGATTCCTGTATTATTTTTTATCCATACATATCTTTATGAGTTCTGTAGAATATTCAAATAATTCTTGCTGTTTACGCTACAGCATTGTTTCAAAGCTCAAAAAGCATAATCCCTATGTCATCCTCCAAAAGGGTCAACTTGATTATCAGTGGTACCCACTGGAGTTTGAATGGTTAAGACATTGAAAATATTGTGTCGGGATTTTTTATGATATTTTTTATTTTCCCTTTCTTAAAGATATGTTCACATTTTATCTCCTGTTACCAGAACGAATTGATACAAGTATTTCTTCTTTAGATTGAAATGTTACTAGCAAATTAAAGAGTATTTCCACTTTTTTTCCTGTAAATTTAGGGAATTTACAATCTAATGACTTTCGCTTTTATGACTTCACAATGACTTTATGACTTTACATTGTATAACTTTACAATTTACTTTTATTTTACAGTAAATATTGAGTCATCAGAATTCCTCTTTTCTGATGATGCATCAGAGTTCCTTATTTTCTGATGATGCATCAGAGTTCTTTTTTTTTCTGTTGATTCATGAAACATCTTCCTACATTGGGTTTGATCATTGGCTTATTATCTTTTTACATGTTTTATTGTTTAAGAAAAGCAGATTTTCTAAATAACGTCCTTACTCTTTTTACACTTTAATTTGTTCAATTGTTTAATTTTGAAAGTATTCTATTCATTAATTCGGTTTCCAAACATCATGTAAACGTCTTTTAAAAAAATCATTGCTTGAGGCTACTGCTTAGTTTCTGGAGATATAACATTTAAAATTCCGAGACGTACCAAGGACAATCGATAAAATATTCTGACACATTATAGAGCGTACATAGACACAAGCATAGTCCATTATAGACACTTAAAAACTTTTGGAGATAACATTAAGTTACGCATTCCGTTGCAATAAAATTATTTTTGTTTTTTCTCCAATAAACATTTTTGTATAAAATATTTATAAACACACGAATAAACATTAATAAAAGCTCTTAGAAACATGTATAACTACAGATAAAATTAAATTTTAGATGAATGAATGAATGGATGAAACTATTATGAGTTAAAGTATAAAATGAAATAAATAAGATTTGAACTTCGAATTTAAAAATCGACGGAGTATAAGGGAAATAATTATAAAAGGATTATAAAATAAGAATATAAGAAGCAAATGAAGAAGCTGTAATTTATTTATTTCTTCAGGAAAATATATTTGATCAAAGCTTTTAAATATTCACTTTAACATATCTTTATGTAAATAGCAGGGATGGTCTTTACGGAATATTGTAGCATATACAAGTTTCCTCCTTCCATGATATTACAGATTCTGGGCAAAGGCCCAAATGCTTTTCTTTAATTTTCGAATATTAGCTCTGAAATACAGATTTTTGGAAAATTTCTGATTATTGTACTGAATTTATCATATGAAAATGTTTTTTGAGCTCATTTCAATCCAAATATTGATATGGAACTACAATTATAGTCACAATAGTTTTCATTCCATTATTAGTTATTGCGTTACATGTATGTGAAAATACAGACCGATAAATAATCAACTCTTTTATATATTTGGTTCAAAAATTGTGAATACTCTACATTTTAGTTACTGGGTCTTATATACCAAATTTTATCAATTTTTCACTTTGCTTATTTGGAGTGAGTTCACTTGTAATTCAATGGTCATATATATTGATTTCCCATGAATTTATTTCTATAATAATTTGATAGAAATTAACAAATTTATAGCCTTATACCAAATGCCATCCGTCTAGATAAAAGTGTTTTATCGCGTTCACTGAATATAAACTAAATTGACAGACAAACTGTCAGGTAGGCAAAATGCCAAAAATATTATTTTCGTTAGAAATTCACCGAAATCACGGGTTGAAATTTTTTGATAATTACAATACTTTTGTATTGTAAACAAAATAAAAAATACGCATTTATATGCATACAAAATGATTTATGTGTACTTATATTGATGAAGGTGATTTCAAGTATTCTCTATTAATATGTCTCTTCTTACGTTTCTATAAATTTTTTTGTTGTTGATTCTTATGGAACTTGCTAAGGAACCGAGGTACTCAGCGATTTAAGACTATTTAAAGTATCTTATTTTGCAGTAGCTCCAACGAGGGCCAAGAGCACGATAAGAGTAAGAAACTTGTGCTACTCACTCATCACATTCGCTTGCACAGCCCCTTTTTACAAGGGGGCACATTCACACACTCCACAATTAGAACACAGAACAATCATGTCCCAACCGGGACTCGAAACTGGGTTGTCTAGGTCACAGGAAAGAAGCGTTACCCCTATGCCAGGAGGGCGACAAAAAAAATTTCTTTATGCATAAATGGTACCGATTGTCACGTGATGCAAATGCTTGAGATAAGACTACGTTTTTGTGTTTATGTCTTCTTATGTTACCTGTCTAATCAATTTTGCTCAGTTCAACATAACCCATCGAAACATTTATTTCACAAAATATTGATCGCTAAACATTGGTCGAATTCTTTACTGAAAGAGTTTCAACAAATGTGTGCACCACAAACAGCGTAATTGTCAATTTATAATTTATCCATTTTGAAATTTACATGATTTGATATCGTTGACATTTTTTCAATAGTTTTAAAGCCTTACATATGAATTAAATAGAGTTAAATAAATTTTAATTGTTAAATGAGAACATTGCTGAGTATTCAAATGAATAATTTATTTTTTAAGCAATGCATTAATTTAACCTTAAAATCTATATAAACTGAAGTTCTAATTAAAATCCTTGAATAATATATCATTTTTAATTCTAGGTTTCTCTGAATTGAAAATTCATATTGAAAATTTTTATTTAACTTCAAAAGAAATAAAATTAAAACAAATAAAGAAGACAGTTTAGCTTATTAAAATCTTAACATTTATTGACGTGACATATTTTTAGAAAGCCTCTTTGCCCAAGGCTTGACCAAAAACGAATTTGATAATATAGCTCCGAAAACAAGCTTTTGTAATATGGAATTCTTCTTTGTGTTTCTAAAAATAACTCAATCAGTGGTAGTAAAAAATGAAAAATATATATATATGCTAACGAAAAGTGTGGTTGTCTTTTCTATTCACAGTCTTTCTATAAAAATTATCTAACATTCCTTATTTAACCTGCGTTATTTTTATTGCAAAGAATAGTATTCTTTAAAGTTAATCCTTTTTCCAACTATTTACTCATTACCTTTAATTATCATTGAAAACAAAAATAGGAATAAATATTTTCTGAAAAGAAGTGTTTGATTGTCATATTCAGATTATTTCAATTACCTTCAGTGAAGATATCTGTTACCAGAATGTCGAAATTAAAGTAATTAAAGATTTCCATCGGAGGTATACATACGCAATTTTTAAAGTTACGTTGTGGTAGCTTAAAATAAAATGAAAAGGTAAAACATCCTTTGTAAAAAATCTGTTGAACGGATTACAACCAAAGAATGAAGGGAATTTTTTTTCTTATTTTTTCCGATTATATATGACAATAGCAATAAGTGGCAAGCAGTGGTGGCACAAGAAATATACATTAGTCAAAATAGAAAACATTATAAAAATCTCAAATTTCAAATAAATTATGAATTTTTATCTTTAAACTATAGATATTAATTAATTTGGTGATTTTACAACAGCTCCATTCAATTATTTACTTTTATATTAATGTTCTATAGTAAATCATAACACTTTAACATTGAATTATTGGAATTAATTGTTATGCAGTCTTTAAAGGCGACTAAGGGGAAATAGCTCGCCTCATAATCAATACATTAACAGAGGATCATGTTATAAAAAATTACAGGGGATAAGATGCTGAGAAATTAGTGGCCATATTAAAGGAAGTGGATCATTAATTATTCATTTCTCTATAAAATAATCCTGTATAATTTATTCTTAACTTTAATTAATGTACCAAATAATTTAAAAGAATTTGTCTTAATGTGATACTAAGACATATTCCATTATGTTTTAGTGTACTTATGTAGTTAGTTGCTGCATGACAAAATTAAAAAAAAACAAATTTCAAGATTTCCGAGTTGCAGTAGGTGAAGTGAGCAAATCATAAAGATTTTAAATTTTGTATTTTAAGTAATCAGATCTGCAAATAAATACTACAAACAAATATAATTTTTTTCTTTTATGTTGACACCATGAACCCATTAAATATATTGAATTTGTCAATCTAATATTTGTCGATGAAATCTCTATTTCTTCAAATATTTCTTTCTAAAGAATTAACTACTTGCATTTTTTAGTATTTTTTTAGATATTAATCTAATCTTGCCGTTTGTAATTTGGATTTAGGCTAAAATTGGTTACATTAAGCCAAACAGATTGTAATGTAAAAAGTTATATTCCATTCCTTATTAGGCCATTTATGACATAGTTATTTAATAATTTGTTATTGTTTAAAGAAACTCCAATATTAATTAAGGGTTAGTTCATTAATTATACTATGTTGATTAATCAAATAGTATTCAGTAAAGAAATATTTTCGATTTTTATACATTATACTGAATTCCCAGATAAAATTTTAGCAGAATTCTGTTGAGAAGAATTAACATTTTTGTCATAAATATTGTTGGTAAAACATATTGGTTTAAAGAACTTTTGGTGTAGTTACTTATAGCACGCGCTTACTTATATACACTTGAATGCGTATTAAATTAACATCGACTATTTTATATGATAAACTGTAATTGAAAACAACAATAAAAATATATTTACTTTCTTGAGTTACAATGTAATGAGTTTAACATTTAAGACATGGGAAAAAATTAAATTTCAATCATTATAATTTAGTTACCCATATTCTGATTATAATGCGTTTTATAATGGGACAGAATGTTCGTGATATTAACTTTTTGTTTGTCTTCTTATTTTATCTTAATTAATTAAAAAACTGTTTCAGTTCTTCTTTCAGAATTAATTTTTTTGTATGATAAAGAATGATTTAAATTTTCATTCTAAATTTAATTACAAAAAATATATAAATTAATGAATTTTTAATTATAGATTTTATATTGAAACAATAGCACTTTCCCCACTTCAATTTTTCAGTTTGTTACCAACCTGCTATGTTTTTAATAAATTCTATTCAATAAATATTTAGAGAACATTTTGAAATCGGGAAAACGTAAATTCTTGACAGTTTTTCTAAAAATGTATTAGATATTATATTCTTAAATTCATCTGATGTATTTTCTTTATTTGGAAAGGAAATAATATAAGAAAAATAAGAAAAATTTGTATTGAGTTTGAAATTATTTCTAATAATTATTTTTATTTATCAGAGTTTAAGAAATTAATGCAAACTGTTTTCTTTAGTAAATTAATATATACTAAAGATAACAGTTTGCATTAATTTCAAATAGTAAATTAATATATACTATTTGAAAAAAGAAGTTGACTTGTCTTGCGCTTCATATTTTTAAAAAGTCGCATTTTTAACTGATGATTATTTTGATTTTTTTGCAAATGTTAAGTTTAAGTTAAATTCAAATTTTGTCTAGCAAAATTAATTTTTTTATTTAAACATTTTTAATTTTGATGTATTTTAAATTTTGCAAATTTATAAATCTAAATGTTACTTATTCTATCAAATTAGAAGCATATATATTGCACATTTTATACAAATATTACCATCAAAACATCTTCGCATTTTTATTTGAAGACTGTATTATTTAATGAATGCTTTAAAAATTCCATTGTATCATTTTTCCTCGAAAAATATTTCATACGCCATTTATTTTTAATTTAGCATTCCGTAGAGATTATTAATTTAATAAGATGATATATAAGATATTTCTCACTAACGTGGTAATAAACAAAGAAAAAAACTGATGAGTTGTCTGAATAAAATTCTATTTTAATGAGTAATTATAATGTTCTTTCTTGTTTTTTTTAAATATTATTTTTCAGAATGGTTGACAAGATTTGCAAATGATTTTGGCATACAGAAAACATTTATTGTGAGAGAATAATTTTGTTTGGGATATGCAAACTAATTAAATTTCTATAAATAAATATAAAATCAATGTCGGCTTATATGCTTTGATCGAGTTTATTTCCTTTATTATACATTATGATTTAAATGAGTTCTTTATTGTATGTGCTTGTAAGATTAAATAATAATTAAAATTTAAAAAAAATCAATTTTATAATTATTTGTCACAAACAGATGTTCATCCTTTGAATAATTTAAGTTTAATTACGCTCTCAAAATGATGATTGTCTGCTCCAGGTTTCTTTAAAAGATTTCTACAAAGAAAATTAAATTTTTTACACCTATTATAAAAATAAATCTATCATATTGTTGTTTGTGTATAAATGCAGGTAATTTTTAAATCAATAATATAATAATATTAAATTCCATTTCCACTTTAGTTTTACATGCTATATAATAATAAATAAAGAAGAATAGAACGTATATTTTTTCCGTCTATAATTAGCAAGTAAAAGAACCATATAGCACACCAATAATATCCAATGAATTCTTAAAAACTGCTTTCTTGGCTCTTTCGGTATGGAGCCATAACCAGAAAAAATAATTGTTGGATATACAATTTACCAACCATAAGGCTTTATTTAGATTAGCTTTGTTAACTTCCCGTTGTAAAGCAACACTAGAGATATATTGGAACGAACTTAATACTTTTGAACATTGCTCAGATAATGAGGATGATACCTGAACTGGCACCTTCTCTCTACACCCCCACCTGCACTGACAGATTTAAAATGCAACTAACCACCTTAAATTATGGTAATTCTGTGGATTTGGGTCTCGAACTGAGGCTTTGTGGCCGACAGACCCAGGCCCTTACCACTAGGCCATTGATCAGAAAACTATAAGAGGAAAATTTCAATCAACAATCATTTTGTAATCGTACCTTTTAGCTTTATTTATTACCATGGTGATCTATTATGGGTAACTTTATTATTATAAATGAAAAAGCTACTTTGATGGGAAGAGATGGAATTTCAAAAACAATGTATTGATGTTAACGACAATGATTCCTTTCCATAATTCAATTACGTGAAAGTTTTAACATTACTATCTTTACCATATTAAAACAAAAATGATTATACAAAGATATTTATCTCGAAAATAATCGTAATCGTTTAATTATGTAACTTTCGAATGAGGTGGCTTGATGTATCTTTAACAGATAATGGATTTCCAAAAATTCTTTATGAATAAAATTAGCACAAATCAAATTTCTAAGTAACTGCACCTCATAATTAGTACGATTGTGAGAGAATGATTAGTTAGCCACCAACCTGCTTTTGATCTTTTACATCCTATAACAAATAGGGAGGGCAATGCTATTCAATATGAATTGATGAAATCAATATCCACATCATGACTTAACATGTTATTCGCATTTCAGTGATTTCGTGTACTCCTTACTTGTCCTAACGTCCTAAGGAAAGTTACAAAGTGTTTAAAAACCTCAAATTTCACTGTAAACCTTTATCCGATATTACATTTTTAAGCTATGTGCTTATACTCTCATTTTTAATCAGGTACTATTCTAATTATCTGGGATTTTAAACAGAAATTGCATTTTAAATCAAAAGCGAATATTTATTTATTACATATATTAAATGATATTTTTATCATGTGAGAGCATGATACTGTTTATTTTGAGATTTTTGGAGCCTCAAAATGCATGTACAACAAATTGATGATTTATAGCTTTTGAGGTCTCAAATTTTCGCTTTTAGCGTTATTAGAAAATAATGCAGAAGGTTGTCACATTTTGCGATTTATCGCCAACTAAAGTTACAACTTGATTTCCGAATTATTAATTCTCTGACTCATTACGAATTGTCTAAAAACTGATTTAAGTCATTAACCAGTTTAAACCAGTTAGAAACAATTATGACTATATATATATATATATATATATATATATATATATATATATATATATGCCATTTTAAAAAGTAATAAAAACTATTTAAAAAATATTTATAACCTGAGTTGACAGAAATATATTCAAAATAACACAACAGTCTTTAAAACATAAGAAATAAAAGATAAGAAATAAAAATTTTAACCTTTAAAACATTATAATAAAAAAGATTTCCTTAAAATGTTAACGCATATTATAATTAAAAAATATTTATGTTCTCAAATTACTGTAATTAATTTAACCATTAGAACATAAAATTGATATTAATTTAAAACAATCCTAATTTTTTTTTTCAAATCGATCGATATTGTTTTAAGCAACACATGTTAAAGGTTCACAAATTGAGAAGACTATGAAAATTTATTGAATAATTAAGTTACTTTATTATTACAATATTATTTACAAAGCAATAGTACCTTTCCTGAAGATAATAATGTAAATTTTAGTCATAATAGTAAATATCTGAATTTAATAGTTAATTATTTTCTTAAAATTAATTAAAACTTTTGCATGAATTTCATCTTAATATGCACATGTATTACTAGATGAAATCGTTACATACTTGACAGAAATGAAGCTTTCAAAACACGCACTTCAAGAATGAATAAATTTATTCAAAGTAGCCATTACGGTCATGAATTATGGGGATAGAAATTGGTATTTTAATTAAAGTCTTTTGAAATTTCATTTTTATGATCATTTAAAATTCCTCTGCCATAGTGATCCAGGTATTATTCTCTTTTATATCACCACTGTATTACTCTGTGCGTTGGAAAAGTAGACACATATAATGCTCCATTCTCCAGTGCTCTTCTATAATAGGCTCCGATTAAAGGTAATAAGGTCTAATAGAGGAAAGGTTTTCCTGAACCTTTAAGCCAAAAGTTTGCTCGAATTTTCAATGGGTATATAACAAAACAACCAACATCAAATAACAAACACTAATTCTAATGGTGTGCAATGGTATTAAATTAATTTTTGTTGAAAATGTTACAAAAATAGTTCAAGATAAGTGAAAGTTACAATTTTATAACAGCCGCGCACATTTTTTTGACACATAGGCAAGTTTCAAATGTAAGTATGTTTCTTACATTAATGAATAAAGTTAAATATTTATAAATGCTTCATTGTTATAAAAAAGATTAATTAGAAAATAAAATGCTATAATATTTACTCAGTGATTATTTTCATTTGATTTATTTATCAATTATTCCTCGGATTTCAAGCGATAAGATGAACACCTTTGAAAGCAATATTGTAAAGAAAATTGTTTTGAACCATGTCAGAAGATTGAACGAATTATTTCATGTTGAAACCTGAACTATACATATCTGTAAAGTAATTGTTATTCAGTATTTACAAAATGATACCGTGCGCTGTAAAAAGTTTTAGATTGTTTTAACAACTATTTATTAGAATAAAGGCATTTGATATCTTCATTTTATGAAAACAATATAATAACATAAAGATAAGTTGAATTATATACTATATTGTACTAAATATAATGGTGACGTATTTGTATAAAAAATATGTTTTTCGCTTTCATGAGCTAATAGCTATATACGTGCATAAACAGGCAACATATGACATCCAACCAATTTGCGGAAATTTATATTTATTCCATTGTTGGTTTCTTTAGTTAAAAGTTCGATGTTCAAGATTCTCGTAAGATATGCTAAGCCATAAAAATTTTCTAAGGATATCTTGTCAATGAAGATACCCTTAAAATAATGTTGAAAATATTTAACCCTTATTAATTACTGAAATTACTAAAGGTTCTTAAATTACTGCAAACAAAAAAGTATTTCAGAACCTACATTTACGAAAGTAATGAAATTCGAAGAAAACTAAAAGCTTGAAAAAATTAGAACTTTTATATTCTATAATTTGAAATAATCGTGAATGTAAGAACTGATGAATTTAAAAAAAGATATTCCGGAAAAACTGAAATGGGAACCTGAAAGCATCGCTGCAACTTCAGTAGTGATATTCACAGAGAGCATTGCCAAATTCGAAAGATAAATTCAGACCAAGGATAAAAGACTTTCAGTAGATGAAAAAACTGCCAAAAAACATAGAGTCGTAGGAAACTTTTTTTCAATTAAAATTGGAAATCGGTTGGACCTTGTACATCAGAGCATTTGGTTAATGCATGATGGATCATCAGCGCATTTTAGTTATATTCATAAAATCTGACTTTCTGTTGACGAGTAAAGTCTAACAATAATAAATCCTATAATGTTCATTAATAAATACTCGCTCGTGGATTTTATTTTTTAGTGGGAAATACCTAAAAATACGCATGGAAAATTTACATACGAAAAAGTTTCTTTTTGATTACCTTCTTCCTATTCCTAGCAATAAGTGGGCCATTCTCTTCGTCAGACTTTTCGAAGCTTGTTTTCACGATTTTCTGTGAATAAGCGTTATAACTTATGACCTTATGTATACCTTATGTTTCCTGAAATTGTCTTTTGAATTTGACTATGCTCTCTGTAAACATCGGTATTGGTGCTGCAGTGATGTTTTCTGGTATAAATTTACAACTACTTAGTCTTTCATGAATATCTTTAAAATTAAATTTTTCTTGAATATCTTTATAACTACTTAGTTATCTTGAATATCTTTAAAACTACTTAGTTTTTCTTGAATATCTTTAAAACTACTTAGTTTTTCTTGAATATCTTTAAAACTAAGTTTATCCTGAATATCTTCAAAACTACTTAGTTTTTCTTGGATATTTTTAATATTATTTTATATAAAACTTTAAACTTTCTTGTATATATCTTTAAAACTACTTAGTTTTTCTTGAATATCTCTAAAACTAAGTTTTTCTTATATATATCTTTCAAACTAAGTTTTTCTTGTATATCTCTTTAAAGCTACTTAGTTTTTCTTGAAAATCTTTAAAGCTACTTAGTTTTTCTTGAAAATTTTTAAAGCTACTTAGTTTTTCTTGAATATCTTTAAAACTACTCAATTTTAAAGATAACTACATGTTTATAACAAATTATAGAGTATGAAATTTCTTACATTTTCATCTTTTAAGTTTCTTTAAGTTTTAATATTTTTGCAAATATGGGTTCTAAAAGGCTACTCTTTCAGGTTCAAGAATTTACTATCCTCTAGAACATTAAATACACTTGCTACCAGCATGAAAAAAAATATTTAAAAAATATTCTTTCATTTAAAAAAATCATAGTTGAAACGCCATTTGTTGTTTTTGTATTAATTTTTTTCAATTTCAAACTGTTTTTGGACGTGCTATATTTTTAAGACTTTCACATACTAAATGTCATTTGGGATCCTATGTTGTATGATGATTTTTTATTCTTCTAATGCCTACTATTTCTCCCCTGAATTTATCAATTGAATTCCACTACACCCTGTATATTTTTATATAGCTCAGCTATTCTAAAAGCTATTTTTCAATTACTCAAATAGTTGGATATGTATATTTCAGAAATATCCTTCAACCATCCTTGTTCGTAAAAAAACAGAAAAAGTTTTATCCGAACAACTTGACATTCCCTTGTGAGTGACAGAAAACCATTTCTCTATCTATATTTCACTTCATTTACAACTCTGAAGGTAGATGGATGTGCTTTTTAAAAGTTTTCACATTTTGTCTGATATCTTTCATAGTTTGTTTTTCTTCCGAGAACAATTCATCAAAGGAAAAGACAACCGTCTTAAAATTGAAGATTTTCCGGAAAAAAATCTTTTCACTGCACCAGAATTTCACAAATGTTAAAGTAGGTTTAGCTACGATGCAATGTGTAAGAAGCGATGTAATATTTTTGGAAAACTCTATTTTTTTAACTTTTGATTTTTATATAACTTCGACTTCAAACGAAATCCTTATTACGAAATATAAGGTTTACTTGGAATGAAATATGGATATAATTCAAATATATATAAATATTACAATGAAGAATAAATATTTATTGTAATTTTTTTTTCATTATTTTCAGAACTGAATCAATGATTTTTATAGATTTTATATAATTTAAATAAAACTTAAAATTTTGTTATTGTCTTATTCCTTATTCATTATGCATTCTCAATGGGAATGCACTATTTTAATATTTTCATAGTTTAATTATCATGGTTCATTTATAGAAATTTTATTTCCGCTTTAGTAGCACTATCTAATTATCAACTTGAAAACAATTAAATGTCACGTCATAAGTGTTTTTGTTTAATACATAAAAATATAATCTAACCAAAAAAATCTAAATTTAGGGCAATAATAAATGTGTAATTTTGAAAATAGTGATAATTTTTTTTAAAAAAATAAATCTATTTCTAGCTCTTACCTAAAGGCATACTTCCTCTTCTTTTATTTCCTTACCAAACAAATGAATTTTGAAATTTATGTTATACTTTCTCTGTTTCTGTGTAAACTTTTTTTCCTCCTATATTCTATTATCATCACAAAACACTTTCAACATATTTGGAATTTTAATTAAAATATCTTTTTGAATTTCTAGATATATTTGAGTTTTTCTTTCGGGCTAGAATTAAAATTTTTAAAACTCTCAAATTTTAAACGAAAAATTATTAGTTGATAACGTAGTTATCAATAAGTTGTATGCGCTAAACATCCCTTATTACCACATTACACTTTGTAATTATGGACTATAGATTTGTTCATATCAGAAAAAAAATACTTATATGCTGATAAAAGTTTTACCTCATAACATCTAAATATTTATTCTATTACGAGTTATTTACTTTACCGATTATACTTCACTATTTATAAGAGTTATTTTAATTCATATATTACTGTTAATAAAAATCCATTAATCTATCTATCTATCTATCTATCTATCTATCTATCTATC
>JAOUZG010015312.1:269888-303334 GCA_026289955.1 Argiope argentata | reverse complement strand
TATATATATATTTAAATGCAAAGATATGCAAATAACAATAGCTTCGATTACAAATAGCTATATTATCATTATATATATATAGAGAGAATATTTTTATTGAACGGCCATATTAAACGACACTGTATAGTTGCATTGAATAAAATATGAACTTACTTTAACGATCAGAGATTACGTTGGATTTTAGTAAAATAAAAAGAGGTATATAGGGCTCTTTCAAAAGACAAAGCCAGAAGTTTGAGCACATTGCAATCTGCATAAAATGACTGTCTGGATTATGCAAACAAAGTGTTATTTTCAGTAATAAAGACTTTTAAGTTTGATATCACTTCCGTGATCAGTTTATTCAATGGATCATTAAAGAGAATTCAGTTAATACATTATGCATAGAAATGAATATGTTAGTTACAGTGTGCCAACGAAATTGTTTCTGGATAATGCAGAAAAATTGGAATATTCATTATGCCAATAAATTTGAATCTGAGGTTTAGAATCGGAAATAATACGATGCATTTTAGTAAAATATATTTTATTGAATTGGATAATTTGAATATTTATAATTCTAAAGATTTTCCAATTTAATGTTGAGTAAAATTACCATAAAAGTTAGGAAAAGTTTAAGAATGTGATATTTATTTAAAGATTTTAAACATATAGTTCTGAATAATAATTAGCTGCTTATATAACTGCTCATTTACGACAACTATTTACAAATGCAAATTACATTCTATAGTTATAATAGAGTTCAATGTGTGTGTGTGTGTTTCTGTTGGCTCTAAACAGGCCAGACCGCTGGACCTACAGCTGTCAAATTTGGAACATGTATACCTTGGTGGTTGGAAATTTGTACTTTAAAGTCCATTTTTGAATATTTAATTAGAATTTTAATTATTAATTAAAAACTAATTTTTCAGCCAAAACATCTTTTCATCTCCCTACCGCCAAATGAGTAAGGCTTCAGTTTTCTCCCCACACTAACAAGGTTAGGCTTAACATGTTTTCTACCAATTTATTAAACGAAGTTTTACGCATTTAAAATTAAACTTTGTTAATTAATTGGTCTTTCAGATTCCCCTTGAAGTACTTTTAAATTAAAATAAAAAATAATAAACTAAATTAAAAATTACTAATCTGCCTAGCATTACTACGATGCTTTAAATATCCGCATTTGCGTTACTATATCTGGCGTTTAAAAGTCAGGCATGAGCATGGAGTTCTGATTATTGACAATTGTAGTTTGAACGGATAAGGAATTAATTCTGATTAATTATTCAAAATTGGCTGAAAAATTAAAAATTCTAATTAAATATTCAAAATTGGTTTGCTGTTTTGTTTTACTTCAGATACACTCTGTAAATTGTATTTTTTCAATCAGTTGTGTGCTTTTGTAATTAAACAGTATTTAAGTTAATTATATATTTTTCGTATATGCTTATAGTTTTAAGTACATAGTTTTTTAAGTAGTTTTATTCCCACGATAATGAGGTTAGACTTAACAAGTTTTCGACGGATTACTTCAAATGACTATTCTTATTTTCTTAGTTTTTGATGCATTTAAAATTAATCATTATTAATTAATCGACGTGTTCATGATAAATCTGAGAAAAATTTGTTGAAAATCTCTTGAGATATTACATAAATTAAAAATAAGATATACTTTAGAGCCCATAAGGTTTAAACGCAGTGAATCTGTTTTCAGCATTGATATATAAAAAAATGCTTTGTTTTAGTTAAAAAAATGTATATTAATCGCAGCTTATTCATTTCCACTTTAATTTAAAGTACGAATTTTATGAGAACTAACAAAAAATTAGAGAGAAACGTATTACTTTATGGCTAATAGCTTTTATATATTTTGATGATGACAGTATTAAAATAGGAGTTGCATTAAGTATTTAATTGTAAAATTTTTAACGAGCATTAAGATTGAGGCATCATCTAGTCATCCAAGGCGGCTAGTATTGAATAAGTTAAAGAGGTAAGTAAACGGCATATGATTAATAACAAATATTATCATATATACAAAGTGTGTTAATTTTAAGATGCTCCAAAATTTATGAAAAAATATTAATTTTGAATATTTTTCTTTTATTTGAGTATTGTCTAAGGAAAAAATGAAGTTATTGAAAATTGTGATAATTTTACTTAAAAAATGAAAAATGTAAACTGCTAATTTTTTTATATCTAATAACGTTTTTGTAAGTGTGTGTTCTTAGGAAGTTATACATTTTGTTTGTTTAAAATTTATTGCATTAACTTACTTTTTAAATTCATTGGCTATGCTATAAATTCTGAAAATTTCGTGCTATAAATGCAGAGGAAATCAAAAGAAATATTAAAAGATACATTTTTTACAGAAAGATATATTTTTTAAAATGTAAATAAAGATTTTATGTATTTTTGCGAATTTTTGTGAGTTAAATTAATTAAATCTGTATGTCTGCTTTGCATGTCCTAAATAATCTTTTGTAAATCAGTTTTCTAACAGTGTCATTACATAAACATATCACACGGTAGAACGCTAATTTAAATTTCAAAGCGTTTTATAAATTTTCATAGGACTGCTCTGTTTTATTAAAACTCGTTTGCGTAGTTGTACCTCATTTGAGTAAGACAGTAATTTTATCAAATTACATAAAACATTATTACCAGCATGTTTGATAATTAAATTTATGAATAATATGTAAGCCATAAAACAACTCATTTCAAATTCCAAGTAAAGCAGTTGTTGCGTAGTTTTCTTTTTAACTAATGATAATTTTATATTTGTTTACTACCATGAAAGAGGATATAATTTTTATTTAAAAGCTGGACATATATTTCCATATATATATATGAATATTTTTGTTTAAAGCATTGATAATTTCACTGTTATAAATAAAATCAAATTTTTGCTTTAACCGTTTATCTTCTGACGGTACTTATAAGTACCATTTATATATGAATTATATTTTCGTAATATGGTTCTTTTTGCCAATGGTATTTTGAAAAACACGAAGAATGTAACCCCAATAGCAAGAATAAAACTAAAAGTAGGAATGAAAAATATTTAATTTATAATAGAATTAATTAGGATATTTCTATTAATTAAAATTTTTCTTTTGGTTCCTCTGGTAGTATTCTCTAAGGAATCTTAACTAATGGTGCAAAAATGAAGTTGAAAAATTGATGGCAACATAATTTAATGGATAAAGGGTTAAAGAAAATTGATTTACTTCGCTTCTCAAACATTTGAATTCAAATTGATTGTGAATATTTAATCTAAATAAGGAAGAAATATATACGATTTCCTGTTACAATTGAATATTAAATTTTGCGGAATAATATTTTTTTAAAAAATCAACCTTAAAAATCTTAATTTTTTTTCTGATAAATTTGTAAGTATAAATACTTTTAATCTCAATCTTACTAACACTGTGTTTTCTCTCGTGAGACAACATTTGTTGAATCTCATTAGTTTCTACAGTAATTGAAGACTATATCGTTACATAAATATTATCTACACTTAATTAGAGATCCCGGAGATTTGTGGAGATTCTTCCTAAAATAAGAAGATATTAATGTTTTATAAGATATCTTTAGCTCATATAATACAGAAAATGAATGTAAAAAGTCTAATAAAGTCTTCTGATGTTATTATATAATAAATATATTAGTATAGAAAAATATTTAGTAATATGCAATTAATTTTATCTGATGCATTTAACATTCATTACAACAGGAAGAAATGAAAAAAAAAGCTAATTTGTTGATATTAGGATTTTTTTAATGTATATGCAATATTTTGAAATTGTATACGTATTTAAAAGCAATCAGAATTCAATTTTATTTAAATAAATAATTTCAGAAATTTTTCATTAAAAACAATTAATTCTTTGTTTACCAGCCGTCATATATGTCAAAATATTTGTGTCAAATTCGTATTTTTATGGTTAAAATATGAATTTAAATAAAACGCTTATTTTTGCAATTAACTAATACGAATTGCTAAATACGTGAAAGATGAATCATAAATTTACATTGGTATCCAGATATTTAATAGTTCCATAATGTTTTATTGAAAAAATAATTAAATACGGAAATTTTAAAGGTAAATTGAACATCGATTTATCGTAATATCATTGCACTAAATGTAGAATATTTATTCTAGATTAGTTTAAGAAAATAAGAATTGTTTGTTTGAGACTTAAAAAAAATTTAATGGAGAGAAAATTGATAATAATGTAAGGAAACATTCCGAAATAAGTATCTGTAAATTGTGGTTTATATTAAAAAATGAGAATTTATTTTAATATTTCAAACAAAATATTGTGTAAAGTATTATGTTTGTAAACGTCTGTTTTGTCTCTGTAACTGGTTTTATTCTCCAATTCTTCAAATATTAAAGGTATTATATACCTGATCCCGAAATAGATAGCTTGCAACAGGCTTACATTATCATTCGTCTTCTGTGATCAGACTCGAACTGATGACATTTCAAAACCGAAATTGTGACTCTTTCGCTGGGCAAGTGCAATATATTCTTTTCAAAAATGTCTTTGTCACAATAATAACTTTGTTATTTTGAGAAATTTTAACTAAGAAATTAATTTTTAAACTTAATAGTCAAATTTCATTTATAACATTATTATTAAAATAATTTTTTAGTAAATTATTATTTATTTGTAATTTTATTATAAAAATTAATTAGAAATAATTTTTATTTCATCTGCTCAAAAAAAATGCAAGACGAATATTATGATTCTGATGCATACATAGTGCACATGAAATAAAAATCTTTAAAATCCTGTAAACATTTTAGAATCTATTCTGTCGTACTCAGATATATATGAAAGAAAAATGAAGTCCAGATCTCAAATATTCATTTCTGTTTTGGCCGTTTCCTTAGAAAAATACATTTTATAGTAATTTTTTTTTAAAAAATGTCGCCTGATATTGCAGAATATAAAGTCCAAAAAACCCACTTGGGAATATTCTATATTTTGTTTATTTGATTGTTTTCAAAACATGATTTCCTTTTGCGAAGGATCAATAAAATTTTCACTTTTTCCAGAAAGCAATATTTGTTTCCTTTTGGCAAATAATAGAGAAATAAAATAGTAGTTTTCTTGTCTAGCGCAATTTACCAATACTTGTATCGCATTCAGCAAAAAATACAGGAAAACTGATAGTCTCAAATAGTTACTAAGTTTACTAAAGAAATCAATTTTATTTTCTGTGGAAACAATCCATTGAACCTGGACTAGCAGGCAGAAAAATGCTTTTAACAGATGAAGATGTATCAGCAAATTCTGTGAGTTATTGAGGATTGAGTTGGCAACAAATACCATGAGTGTGACGACCATAGAAAATAAAATAGCAAAATGATATAATAATAATAATGGTATGATAATTAATTAACTTAAAACTAACTGAATAACATTTATATATATTTAAGGTTATTTTTACTGTATGTATATGAGCTACCATATAAATAAAAGGATTTCAACATGTTGAAAAAATTACATTTTCTTTTCATTTTAACACCTTATGAAAAGAAATATCAAGTTATATAAGATATTTTAATTTATCTGCAGAAGGAAGTAACTCCTTATGAGATTGTAGTTTAGTTTGAATTCAATAGAGAAAATAACGTATATAATGGAAAAAAACATCGATAAGTTAATGAAGACTATCAAACGCCCTTTTTATTTCATACTTTTCATTTACGCCATAAGTTATATAGCGATAAGCAAACATTGAAGCGGTTTATGCTGTTCATTGATATGGAGTTTTCTGTGAAGAATAATTTATCAAAAAAAAAAAAAACCCGAAATCAAGAAAGAGAACTACCTTGAAATTTTAAATATGGAAATTTTAAGATAATCCCCTATTCTAAACTCTCTTTTTTCTGATATTTATATTTTGAAGTAACTTATATTTTTATTAACTATATTTAGAAATATTTTTAAATCAGTATAATTATATTTTACGTAAATTTCAAAAATGATGTTTAATCATATAATGCAATAAAGTTTATTTTTAGAGCGAAGAAAATATTATCAGCAAAGTATTATTAACAACTATGACAGAAAATTCAAGATAAAGATGGTGAAGATAATTTTAATGGCATCTTTATTTGTTGTGACGCATTTAAAGCTCAGATTTTAAGGATAAATTTAAAATAGGCATTAATATAAGCTTAAATTTTTTTTCTTTTAGTGAAAGATTTTCAAAATCGTTATTTTGAAGATTGTCCTATTTATTTAAATATTTATATTTGCATAATAAAATTGTTTATTACCTTGCGTGTTAAATAGGGAAATTTGAAATTACAGACTGTGAAATTAGTACATTTCAAAATATATTTTTTTCTTTCTCATTAGAACATGTCTGATGAGAAATAAATCAAAGAAAAATATTAATACAATCTTATATTTCGTGTTGAACACGAAATTGGAGTGAGAAAATTTATTTTAGTTGAACAATTCTCAAGTTTCAAAATTGTTATAGTGAAGAGAATTCTAAGCTTAAATTATTTTCCGAGTCAACAGTCTCTGTTATGATGGTTATGAAAAGTAACTTTAAGGAAACTAAAGCTGAATTTTATTACTCATATATTTTTCTGATGTACAGTAGCCAGAGGTGTTAGAAGTGAATGTTTGGTGTAGAGGTGCAATTGGAATGCGTTTTGTTAAACTTTTGAACAATTTATTGTTTCCATTTTTAAAAATATTTAGCCATGAGACAGTGTTTCTCTGCTTCTACAATACTATACTATTTCTCTGCTTCTACAATACTATACTAACCAAAATGGGTGCATTTCCTCAGGATAATAAAAACATAGGGAAGAATATATATATATTGAAATTTTAAAAGATTGTATTTTCCCAATAACAAAATAAATTTCTCGTCTTTTGTAGATACACTAATTTTAATTATTTCGAAACCAAGTAATTCATACATGAATTATAATATTTTATTAGGACAGCGTTTAGCTTCTGTGAAATAGATTTGTTTCGTATTAAGAGATCGGTTGTTTTTGGTTATAATTAGGTTTCAAATAAAAATTGAAATTAACAGAAATTGATGAAACAATTTTTTTTTATAAAATGAAAAAATCTGGAAGAATAAGTTAGAGTTTACCAGTTATTAATATTTTCAATCGGTCTTAAAAATTGATGATAAATATTTTTGGTCTATCAGATATTTTTCTGAAACGGCATTTAAGGCATCATTTTTTCTGCTCAAAAAGGCCAATTTAAGTTAAGTTAAATTAAATTAAAAAGGGTTTCAAAACCTCTTCATATGACACTTAAATAAAATATTAGATAAAAACACTGAAATCTGTTTGGCACGAAGATATTATAAAGAACAAATTCAAAAACTTTACACAGATATTGTTGTGAATTTTCTACTAGGATTAATTTTAAAATAATTGCTGAATTTCAATGAAATATCTTTGTGGAAGCAACGAAATCAGATTCACTTTACTATTAATAAATCGATAACTTTTCTGTGTTCGTAATTTTAATGTTGTTTGGGGAAATGCATTTATTACTTTTGAGATAAGGCTTGCCATCACAAATTTTCATTTTAAAGGATCAACTCCCATAAAAAATGCTACAGAAAAGTATGTGTTCGATACTTAAAATGCAAAGTGAGACTCGGTTTTCTTTTCCCCATATATTCTTGTTAGAATATTCATTGCAAATTTAACCTGGCATAGTTCCAACTGAGCGTGCATATATGTATTCCAACTATGATAATTTTGATCTTTTAGGTTGTTCATATCCAAAACTTGGGACACCATTGATGCCGTAAATAACATGTAGTCTATGTATGTATTTGAACAATGACCTTCCTTTAAAATATTTTTTTTTAAATCTATAGCTGTTAAGAGAGCTTTAAAAAAATGTGAATAATTGATCATTATGTATCAATATATCAATAAATGGGTCAGTGAAAATAGATTGAATTATATTTTTAAATTATCATGTTTTACATATGTCAAAGACGCAGTCACTTAAATTATTCTAAATTGTTATTATTCCGAACTATTCAAGCTTAACTTACTTCATGAGCTTCATAAGAAAAAAAAAATTGCAATGGTATGCTCATTAAAAATGCATGAGTTTTTGGTTTTTTATTAAGTAATATCTATAAATTTGCTCATATTATAAACATTTGATGAAATTTTATGTGGACTTTAATTAAACACGATGTATTTAGTGGAAGTAAGATTTCTCTCCAATCTTAAGAAATGAAGAAAATGGTGACGTTCTAATGTTATTTATGTTTCACAACATTATTCATGTTCACAATTTGCCTAATTTGTGTGAATTAGGAAACTAACTAAAAACTCATCAGGAATACGAACTTCTGTCTAATTTTTAATAGCGTTTAGCCTGACACCTAAAAAATGCACAAATAGCTTATAAAATTTCAAGTGATTAGGAATTTTTACCAAATATAATACAATACTTTCTTAAGTAATTAAGCTATTTTATAAGAAAAAAATTATAATTAATTAAGTTAATAACTAAGAAAAAAAGTTTATAACATAAGTCAACACAATAAACATATCCTTATAGCTATTTACTAAACCGTTCGAGAAAAATAAAGATTTCTTTATATGAATTGCATTTATAAATTTGTCTTCAATGAAAGAAAATACGTTTTCAGAGTTAATATACTACAAATATTAACTTTAAATTTTTGTCATAAACTTAAAGCTTCCTCCTATTCTATTAATTATATTTGGTGAAATATCTTTAATAAACTAAAAAATATGCTTTTTCTATAGCAATTAAATTAACAAATTTATGAAACTTTAAGCTTCATTATACTAATTTTTTTACATTTTAGTGACCTGGAATTTCATCATTTCAAGAACTTGCCTCGAAGAGGCAAACGCACGTTGAATTGCCTAAATTAAAAAAAAATACTAACTATAAATGTGAAGAATACTTGGAAAAACAAATTAAATTTCTTATTAAAATTATATTTACCTATAAAAACTCATATATTAAACATTTACAGAAAATAAAGATAATATGTAGCAAGATTTCTTCAAAGAATGTAAAAAAAAACATTGTTTATGTTCATTAGGAATAAACTGATTTTAGATTTACATTTAGGAATTACTTGGATAAAATAAAGTTAGAATATATGTAATGTTTAAATCCCATAGTGCAAAATAAATTACATGTAGCAAATTAATCTACAAAGTAAAATAGTTGCATTATAATTCATACTGGATTGAGTGAATCTTAATTGAATTTTAAAAATATCTAATTCTTCTTTCGTTAGCTGTTTTAGTAGCTGAAACTATTAAATTCCTTGAAAAATTCGAAAACTCGAATAAAATCATGATTGTAAAGATTTTTTTGTAGTGAAACCTGACGCAATAGAAAGGGAAGTTCTTCATTCACTAAAGTAACTAGAAAATGAAAATATTTATCCATAGATTTAGAATCATTTTCATCATGAATTTTTAAAATAAATAAATATTTCTTTCTTTAAAGAAAATAAGTGCACTTAATTTTTTATTCACTTTCTCTTATTGAATAATAAATTTTTCTTGGAAATATAATCTTTGTCAAAGGTTATAATATTAGTTGTTTCTGTGCTAAACGCATCAACATAACCCATAGATTTGAAAATCATTTAACAAAGTTCCCCTCAAAAATTAAAACATTTTTATAGAATTATAGTTATAATTTATATATTATTTGACTAATTTCAACTATTAATTGATTGAAGTAACTTTTTATGCTGTTAAATATTTAATATTTTATATAAACATTTGGTTAATTAGAATCTGGCGGGATTACGATAATAATTCCTTCAAAATTTTGGTTTAAGAAAAGAAGGCTTCGCAAGAGAAAAGTAAAGATAAAAGATTGCGAACAGCAGATATATCTTTAACGGTAAGCAATCTAAAACTTGAAAATTAAGTGATAAAAAATGATGAAATATGGAAACAAAATAATCCTGATAATATAAAGAATACTAAGATTTGTAATGCACAAAATTATATAAAAAATGTACACATTTTGAATGCCAAAGTTATTTGATTAAACTTCAAACCTTATACCTTATTATCTTAACCAAACCAAACCTTAAACTTAAATTTATACGTTAAAACGAACATTTAACATACTTAAATCATTTAAAAATACATTTGAAAACATTTTACCATATTTTAAATTAAGACATCGGCAATAGTAAAATGTTCTAATAAGTTAAAGGAATTGAATGCGTCCATACAATCGAAAAAATCGAAAAAAAATTTCAAATTAAAAAACGATTTTCAAATATCTATTTGACTTTTGAAATATAATAAAAAATAAATTTCAATTTTAAAATACATTTTAAAATTATGCTAATAATGAAAGTAAATTTCTAAGGATAACTTATTATTAATTAATAAGTTACAAATTCAGATGATTTTAATTTAAGGATTGCTTAAATTAAAATCATTTGCATTTGTTTCACAAATGCTGAAAAGTATTCTTTGAATAAGTTAAAACTTAATGAAAATTTGAGAGTTTTTTTTATATTTTATTAATTTGAATGTTAAATCCCAACATTAATCATTCATACATATTAACATAAATAAAATACAATCGAAGAATCAAAATTATTTTGTGTTTGTTTTTCAGAGAAAGAATTCCTTTGAGCATAAAACCATAATAGTAACAATTATTTCTAATTATCCTATGTAAAATGTGAAGTTGATCATTTATGCTTTTATTTTTAACTATCAAAATCAATATATCAATTGTAACTCAAATTAAATGTAAGTAATTGTTTAAAAGTAAGTATTAAAATTAGTAAGTATTAAATTAAAGTAAGTATTAATTAAATACTTACTTAGTATTAAATTAAAAAATAGTTATCAAATCTTTTTCTTGTTAGATATAATCACATTTAAGTTTTGAAAGATTTTGTATAAATTATTTTGTTGAAGCAAATTAACTTCTAGCCGCAATTTATAAGGCATTTTCTTATAAAACAAAAGTATTTCAGTGAAAGAAAGTATTAGATTAGCATTATATTATTTTCTCCCAAGAGAGGTCAAAATTATTTTTCTGGATTAATATATAAAATAAAGATTTTCTTTTCAAGGTTATTAGGCCAGATTTTAAAGCAGAGCAAGAAATTACGTTATTCGTAACTCATATATAACACGTTGTCAAAGTTTTCTTATGTAAGAACCTTTTTAGTATACGCATATGATTTTATCCTATTTATCAAAATTCGCCTTTATAAATTCTGAATTTTTTCTAACATTATTATTCACATTTTAAGTAAACACATTTCTAGCCATAAGGGTTTAATTATTTAAGCTATATTTTATCCATAAACGAAGATTTTCCTGAAGATTTTTATTCATGAAAGTATTTCTTATTGAGAATTTGAGATTGAATAAAGAAATTTCTAGCTTAGAAATAAGACAATATTATTCTATTATTAATTGACATGCTAATCTTTATCTTTTATATACATTTTTAAATATATATCTCTTATTCGACTCATACCTATTATATTAATCTAAATAATGTAATTATATATTTTTTATTCAACTGATCGTTAAATCTATGATATTACCTCAATTTATCAACTATCTTATAACATTTGAAATCTTGTATTTAGATTTAGCTTTTAATCCTATTTAATCTGTCTGTTATTGCAAGAAATAACAAAAATTTATATTTAGCCAGTAATTGAAATTCCCTTTTTAAAAGAGAAATAGATTTTAGCACGAAATTAGTGTAATAAATGCTTTAAGATATGCCTTAAACCTTATAAAAATATTTTTTATGTTTAAATCTTTTAATTAAATGAAAAGAATAAGCTTAATTATTTTCAGAAATTACTGATATTATCTTTGAAATCTTTGCCTTAAACAACAACAAAAGATGAAAACTTTTAGGAGATAGTTTTTAATATCGGCATTTAACTTTTGTAGTGTGATAAGAAACTTTCCCTGGAGAATATTTAATGAAAATAGAAGTGTATCTTGTTCAATTTTCTTTAAAAACTCTTTAAATTGTTTGTGTTATTCCAAAGCTCTTTAAATTATTTTTACTGATCTTTATAAGCCGTCAACTTATCTTGTTTAATTAACTTCAAAAGTGAAAAGTTGATTAAAATCTGTTCTAACTGAAATATGGTCTTAATTGTTTCTATTTTAATTTAATTCTTATTTTTTTAAAAAAAAATTGAAATAATTTTGAGAATTAAATTGTATAAAAATGTATCAATGGCAAATAAAAAGGCTGAAATTGCTTTAAATCAGAAATGTTTGCTTGTTTTTGTTTTGTTTTTTGAGAATTTCTTAAAAAGATTTTTTTAAAGAAAATTTAAGGAATTTAATTATTATCGTTTCGTGGAAAAGGGGAGAAAAATAATTAAAATAGATTATATTGAATTAAGCACAAAACTTATATAAGATTAAATGCCAAAGACTAGAATCGAAAGATGAAATATACGAATTCTGTGAAATGTAAGACCAGGTTGTACTTAATCTCTATGGCATTGCTAATTCCTAACTGCAACGTAATATTATTATAATTGTTAATTGTTATGAAATACTTAGTACTACTTATTATACAAAGAAATAAATTTGGATTTATTTTTCTCCCGGGGAACACCTTGAAATAAGGATGAGATGCTTCCGAAATGGTGGTTGAATCTCGCCACTTTGAAGGTTATAATAATACGTATGGGTAGGCTCCGCCCATCGATGACGGAACATATTTCCTACGGGAAGGGTTGTACCTCGGCTGGTGATGTCTTTTAGGTCTCAACCACAGTTCTCGCCAGTTTGATGTTGTGACTGTCTGGGAATTTAGTTGCAGGGTTTAAATTCTTATGCCTTCTGGCGGACCGAGAGTCTGGTATGACTTACAGTTGTTTTATAATACAATTAGTGAATCAAAAGTAGTTATGTATAAAACTATACATAACTACTTTTGAAAGTATAATAGTTATGTTATACTTGGAATGTATCTTAGTTATGATAGTCAAAAGTAGTGTATGTATAGTGTTGTTATGATAGTGTTTTTTATAAAGGAATTATTAATTTTGAATCAATTTTATAAGGAATTGGACTTAAAACTATATTTCTTTCTTATGCTTGTTTATAACGAGATTTTTTTTAAAAAAATAGGCTTATCTAATAACATTTTACGCCTTAATAAATCGCATTATATTTTTAAGTGAGGATAAGAAAAAAATTAAGCAAAATGATAATAAATCTTTATACATATTATATTTATATCATTAATGTTTACGGTATAGGTCTTATTTAAAAAAAGCAAATAAAATAAAAATAACAATTAAGTAATTAGTAGTTTTTTCACAGGTAAATACAATGTAATTATATTTTAAAGAAATATATTTTTTTCTCTAAATTCTTCTACTCTTCGTGAACAAAAGGAAAGAGTTTTTCAAATTGTTAAAGATATAATGTTGATTGAGATATATGCTTTTCCTTTGATAAATTGGCTATGAGTATCCACAAGAAGTCTTACAAGAAGAAATGAAATTTGGTATAAAAGTATTCATTCCAGTTAAAGGGCAAAAGTGTTAAAGAAGAAATAAAATGGTTATTAAAAAAAAAGGGGAAATTTGTTTACGAGAAACTATAAATATTGAAATAGATATTAGAATATCATGCAAAATTTAAATTTTTTCCTCCAAATTATAAAATTTAATTTTTATAATTGATTTTGCTTAATATTTTCATGTTTTATTTGAAAAAAATGAGCGTACTTGGTAATAATTATTAAATTTTTTTAATCAAAAATAATAAAAATAAAAATAAATTTTTATCAATGTAATTTTTTATATTATCAAAAATAATATTAGTATTTGAAATATATATTCACCATTTAATAGCAAATTTTACCCTTTATTTTTGAGACCAGATTAATCTATATTTATTCAGTTTCCAATAATTTTTAAATGGAAGAATAAAAAAATGCTGTTTCAATCTAAAAGTGTTAATAATTCCAGAAAACAAGAACTTACAAACATTTTGCTGACACACTAAAGTTTAAAAAAATGTTGCATAATTAATTGACCCATTCACACATCTTTTTCTTGAAAAGTTAAAGTAATTCGAATTTAAGATCAATAAAATTTAAGCTTTGAGAAACTTGTGATGCGTCGATTAAATATATTAAATTTAAAGTAAATAAAATATCTGCTGTTTATTAATATCTTAGCATTTGAATTGTGGATTGATGCAGTTCCAATAATAGATATTTTTCCATCAGGAGGGCAGCGAAAATCGCCAAATAATTTAGAATTCCGCCAAATTTCTTTGTCGATTATAAGGCTAAAAATCGACTAATAATGTACTCATGGCACTTTACAAGCCCGCTTTATAAATGTCAGTGATTTAATCTGAGTGTGCAGTAGCTTCTGAGGACTAGGACCCCTCATCATCAAATGGCAGAAGTCTGCTCCCTAGCTGATATGAATATGACACACACATTCTTTTCAGAACCTTTTTATAGGGGGGGAGGGGAGGACACTTTCACACGTCTCACAGATAGAGCGGGGTAGATAGGTAGGGTAGAGAACAACCATGTACGAAACAAGACTCAAATTTAGGAAGCCCAGATCACAGGGAAGAGATCTATCCATTAATCGGTATGAAATTTCTATTTCATTATAAAATTAGAAATCATGAAAGAGAAGGAAAATAATAGAATAAAAATAATGAAAAATAATAGTAGCAAAAGTAAGTTTATGGAAAAAAATCCGCCATGAAAAATACTAGAAAAATATTTCAAGAAAATAGATTCTTCTTTTAATACCTTTGGATCTCAATGAAATTTTAAATATGTATTTTATATCAATTTTTATGAATCCTCAATCTATTTTTCAGAGCTTAATTAATTTTTAATGACTTTTTCCTCAGATTTAATAATCCATTAAAGATCGAGCTGATTCTAAATATTTTTTTCACGGGAGGGGGGGGGATTTCAGAGATAAAAGCAAATATTTTAATTTTTAGTATCTATAATAAATAAAAATATTTTTTATTAGTAAAATGTTATATAGTTTAAAAAATTACTACTTGAAATATAATTCTAATGGGAAAATTACCTTAGTATTTATCTATTGAATGAAAATTCAAGAAGATATAGGATTAGAAAAATTATTATTTCATTTAATGAGAATTAGTTTTAGTAATTTAAAAGACAGTTACCTAACCACAGTCACTTTTAAAGATATTTGAAAGAAATCAATCTATTTTGGCCATGATAAAGGAAAATATTTTACATTTAAATGTATTATTTGAAAAACTCCAAAATATACATTTTACTTTCACAGTTAATTATATTATATATATTATCACCCTTTATTGGATAAGGGAACCGTATATATTTTAAAATACCATTATAATGTTCAAACGAGTTTAAAATCAAAATTAATATGATAATATGATGAAATTAATTTTCTCGTTTCGCAATTTTAAAAAAGTAATGATTATATTTCAAAATGATTTTTAAGTTTTATTATAATAAATACTTTAATTAATATTTTTCAAATATATAATATTATATTTGAACCGATATTAATATTGCTAATTTCACAGAGCTTATGATTTTCAACAACATTGAATTTAAGACGCTGTAATATGAAAACATATTTGTTGTGTACTTACGAGACGCTTATTTTATCATCAGAATTTCCTTTTTTTATAGTTCTTTTCACAGGAAAATGCTATATGAATTATGAAATTTAATTAAATTGCTTTGGTATAGAAATGTAGTTCAAAATGCAGTAAACATCTAGATTAAATTCTAAAAATTAATTAGTCTATTCAAAGGAAAATATTAATGGTATTGAAATAGGTGAGAAAATATTTATTTAGACTTCCCTTTTCCTTAAATATCTTTTTAAAGCAAAATAACCATAAATTTATTATACAGAAACCTTTATTTGCATCAGCATTCGAAATGATAAACACCTTTTTTAAAATTATTTTTAAGTAGAAATAATTTTCTTTTAGTAATTATTAAATAGAAGCATGTCATAATTTTTTGCCATTATTTCATTAATTAATTTGAGTTTTTCATTTTAGATAAAAATATTGAATCATTGGTTTTTCTCATAATATTTTGAAAGTATTCCCATGAAAATATTCATTTTTTTGGCAAAATAAATAAATAGTACTTCTCTTAGAACAAAAAAATAGATCGAAATGAAGATGAAAGATTTTGATTCTAGAAGAAATTTGAATGGTAAGTGAATATTTATAAATATGAAGGAATTGTTTCTGTGACTAACTAACTCGGCAACGATTTAGCCAAGATGTCCAGTTATCTGAATCATCAAACACGTAAGTACCTTTTGAGATATGATTATTGAGATATTGCTTGAGTTTGAATTCAATTAAATCTATTTTCCTAATATGGTCCTCATTGTTTATTCCGTCCTCAAAGCTTATTCAATACAAACAATATTTGATATGTAATAAGAAGACTGCAAACATACACTAAAAATGAATAGATGTATCTTAAATGTCATTTTTTTGCTTATAAGCACCTATGACAAGTAGCCACAAATCTATGATACAATTCCATAATAATCACACTATCATAATTCTAAATTTTTTTAAATATCATACTATTTTAGTACCTGAGTTATGAATTGATATAGTTGCAATAATAGATACTTTTCCATCAGCCGATGAGCAGCAAAGAATCGTCAAATAGTGTCGAATTCCGCCAAATTTCTTTGCCGATTTTCCGCTGTCACCGGAATAAAGGCTAAGTACCCTGTAATAACAACACAGCAAGCCGGGCAAGATCCTAATACCATGAATAAAGGTATAGGCTCATATTATAAAATATATTAATTAATGTAATTTAAATAATGTATTTACTATTACATTTGGGAAAATTCATACTATTCTTCCAACTTTTAATAAGTCTTTAGTTGAACATCTTGATTTAAACTTAGAAAGCTTTAAACAGAGGGAAATTTCTTGGAATTTTATTTCTATTCAATGAGATTTGAAATTCAGCTCTTTGGAAATCTTTTTATTTTTTTAAAATTAAAAATGCATTCAACAAGAATTATTAATTCAGCTGACTTTGCTCATAAATGATATAATAAAACAATTTTTTAATAATTTGCTAAATATCAATAGAAAAAGTATTCCTTACTGTTAACATATATATTTTTTAACAATTTACACTAAGTATTCTAAATTTTAATATAAAATTCCGTTAGTATTTTGAGACGTATTCTGTAGGTTTCGTATATTTTGGTGAAAAAGTCTGCATGTCATAAGCAGAGAAATATCTGTAAGAAATGTGACATTTTTTTTTAAAGATTCTTAACATTTTTCAAAACAGGCGGGAAATAGTTTACGAAAATATTTAAAAGTATTTGAAGATCTAGCAAAATTATCGACGAAAGTAACAATTTGTTCTCAGCTTTCTGCTGAAATAAGGAAAACCAAATTAATTCCTTTTCATCAGTTTTTAGAGGAACCATTAATTACTATCAAAACTGAATCTTTTTTGTAAAAATTGATTTTAAAAAACATCATTCTTTATTGATTAAAGAAATAAAAAAAATCATCCAGCTTTTTTAGATCTATTCAAAAATTACATGCAAATACAAAAGTTTATTTTATTCCTTGATCATTTTAATTAGTGTTCACTTAAATTTTTATTTTTATTTAACTTGAATACGTAAATTCAAGGATATAAAGTATTTGTATGGGAAAGAGAGTAAATTCAATATAAAGTATTGTACGGAAAAAGGATATAAAGTATTGTACGGAAAAAATTATTATTATTCTCAAAGATTAATAATATAAGTTTAATTGAAGTACAGCATTTTTGTGATAGAGTAAAAGTTTTAATTAAAAAGTTGTGTTGAATTTTACTCAATCAGCGACAAAAGATTAATGAAAATACTATTGTAAGTATTGGATATTTTGTTTAAATAAGTATATTTTTATGAATATTAAATTTCTTTTTATTCAATTTTAATTGCGCACTGTCAATTTCTGAATACATGTCTCACATTAAATTATAAAGCTTTAAAACAAAATCAGTTGAATTAAATAAGCCTTTTATTTATCCGGAAAACTATTTATAAAATTATTAAGTTATTAATTTTTTTTAATAACGTTATAATTTTCCTTAAAGTAAAGTATTTTATATTCAATCTAAATAGGAGCCACGTTTCAATTTTAATTAGCCTTTTCATTTACTAAATCTTTACTTGATATTTTATTTTTTATTTAGTCGTATTAATTATTTAATGCTATTGTAAGTAGATAATTATTGATTCAAAAATAGTAACACTATATTTGATGCAAAGATATTTTTAAAAAACTCGTCCTGTTTTGAATAGAAGAAAATGTATTACGAAATCCATTATTTGAATATTATTTTTATCTATATTATGTACATTTATTTCAGATCGTAAATGTGGTGGAATAATTGAAGAGAAGACTTTTAATAGATTTTTTCATCAAGGAATTTTAGTTGAATAATATTACACATTTTCCTTTCATAGAAACTGTTTTTCAATTAAGCCTCAAATACGAACAAATAGTAATTTCGATTTCTTTTATTTTTTTCGTGAATGAAAGAGAGTTTAGTTTTATTTCATCTCAAAGAACACAATTATAAGGAATTGTTGACTTCTAACAAATTTTTTTAGCAAAGACTATTCAAAAGCTTGCTATAAATATCTCAATCTTTGATTCTTTCTGAATGGCTGTTATTCAAACTTGTGTATATATAGAGATAATAGAACTAGTTATAATTCACTATAACGCTCCTTGTAAGTAATTAAATGAATTATGTGGCAATTGTATTTCGCTGTCATCACAGTTTTTCACTTTTTGTTAGGATCTTGTTCCAGTAAATAGATAGTGTCTCATATTTCTGATTTACACAAAATAATTTTAAATGTATACTCTTTGAAACTTTAAATAAAAGCCAATATACCCAAAAAGCATATGTTATTAACAACTGGTGAATGATTTATTTTAACTTTTGTTAACTGTGGTATTAATTTTTATTTTAGTTGTGATAATTCCTAGAATGTTCTGTATTACTATAAATAAAATTCTTTTAAAAGCAACTGTCTTGTATTTCAGAGACACCCTGGGTTTTAAGGTACCAAACATAATATAATTTTTAGAATCATTCAGGTTAGAGCTAAAAAAATATCAAAAAGGAAAGTGTCAGATATAATATTGATATACGTTAAATTTATCATATTCAGATGCTATCATGCCTATGTGTTGAAAATGCTAAAAAGTTTCCTCCGGATGACTCGTTGCTGTCAATACTTGACAATGATCGAAATTTCAGTTTCATCGTTTATTGTTTAAATAATAATATAATAAATTTTAAATAAAACCCAATTTAATATTAACTCTACTTAACCTTAATTTTTTACCAAGTTTCTGTCATGTGACTGCAGAGGAAAATACAATACCCTTTGAAAATTAAAAAAATAATAACTCTATTAAAAATATTGCTCTCCATAAATTCATTTAAACAAGCCGAAAATATAATATTTCTCATATGTATGTCCTCATATACCCTTATTGATGTCCTTAAATGTCCTTAAGAAAGAAATACTCTAATCATAGTCCATAAATATATTAATGGAATGTGATTAGAATATTCCATAAATATAATAATATATAGTTTCTAAATGTCACCTAAATGTATATTTTGAGCATTGGAAAAAAATATTTTTCCAATCACAATGTAAATAAAGTAAAATATATGTCTATGGAAATATGATTTTCTTTCGGTATTCTTTAGAAGTTTAGATAAATTTGAATACTTTAGAGTTTTGAGTAATTAAGAAACTGTTAGTTTTATCCAGGATAAATTTTAAATTTCATCGGGTACTGCGCCATTTCGTTTGATGTTATATTTTTCCCTTGAGGTCTTGGTGATTTTAGAGTTTCCTAAAAATCAATTTTCCACTCTCTCTGAAATCAGTGATTTTGAGTCAACTTTGTGAAATTATTAAGAATAAAATATACTTTGAGGTAAATATTAGTCATAAAGTAAATTAGAATTCAAAAGTTAGTCCAACACTGCACGTCAGAGTTACCTACTCACATTTTCTGTTTAGTTTTAAAATGTTGTCTCAAGATACATTATTAGACATTTTATAGCCCTTTTACAAAGTTCTTGAATCGAAAATCATGTAATTTAAAGCACTAAATATTGAGAACATAAAATCAGATTTTGTTTGAAATGTTGCTATAAAATAATAACTGCTCTCAATAATATTTAAATATGTTAAAATTAACATTATTCCCTTTGACATATGACTAAAAATTAAATAATAATTATTAAAAATATTAAAATATTAAATTGATAACGATTTATTAAATTATCAAAATATTAAATTGTTAAATAGCTATTAGATTATTAAAATATTAAATTGTTAAAACATTATTAAATTCTTAAAATATTAAAGTTTTAGAGTTATTTTTTAAATCTTCAAAATATTAAACTGTTAAATATTTATAAAATTGGTAAATTATTAAATTGTTAAATATTTATTAATTTATTTAAATTATTAAAAATTTATTAAGTTAAATTTCTTGACTATAAATCCTTATTTCAAATAAAACGATTATTAAAAACAATCTTACGGCGAATAACATTACTGCACTTTAAAAACATTTTTTTTTTGCTAAAAGAAATTCAGCTCCAAGTATACAGAGTAATTTATTTATTTTACTCATTATTAATTTGCTTTAAATACAGTAATCAAAATGCAGAAATTCCTACTTTTTAATAGCAAATTATTTGGTGTTTAATTTATTCAAATTACTCTTTTAGTTCCCAGCAGATACTTTCATGAGATTCAAATGCTCATATAATTAATAACCAGTGTTATTATAATTAATGTTCCGCTATGAAATGGTCGTAAAAGAAAAAAAACTACTGTATAAAATGCTATCAAACTTGGAATTAAATTTTTCATACTTATTCCTTCCTTATTAAGAAAAATTTATATGGTCTCTCGCCTTAAAAATAGTTTCAGATGTATAATAAGCATTCATTAATTTCTTCTAAAATTTACTAAGTGAAAAATAATTGGCTCATAAAATAAATGTTTTCTGATAAAGATGCTGAAATCTATTTATAACGAAAAAATTATTTTTCTGATATTTTAATGCGATTTTAAGAACAGTTAAACTTCTATACTCAGGAAAAAAGGTCTTATTCTGAATCTTAATTATTAAATTATATTTATTGTTGCTGTATAAAAGAAATGTTGTTTAATATGTTTTATGAAAAATTAAACATAAATTGAAATTTGTTTCGTTTAATTGCAAAATATTGAAATTCCGTTTAGTGATACAATTAGATTTTATATTTTAGTATGAAATTATGCTGCCTAATTTTGAATTGCAATAGGCTTTTGCTATTGGTTGAAAGTATTTGCCAGAAACTTGCAAAAGCAAAACAATCCTGTATTTTAATATTTATAGGAACTTGGAATAAATAAGAAAATTTTGAAGATAATTTAAGAAGAAGAATTTTGAAGAAGTCAATTTTTGGTGTTGAAAAAAATAAAATTAATTTAAGATAGTGTTTTACAGCTTACATGATATATTTATGAACAAAACGGCTGTTTCTAACAGCAAATGCCTCTTTATCTTGAGCAATAAAATGTTTTATTTTTTAAAATTCATTTTCCTTTATTTGTCTTTACTTTTGATATATTTGGTTATAATTTTCTATATATATTTGAGATAATATTTGGATAAAAATATTTTTTATGTATCTGTTTGTATTTTGAATACATTTGTGTATGTTTTTGGATATGTTGGTGAATGAGTTTAGATGCATTTGTTAATATATTTTGAATACTTTTTTATATATTGTCACAATAGGTAGAGCTGCACCTAGTCAACGTGGATCAGAGGTAAAGCCCGTAATTGCGATATACAAAGTGAAGGATTCGAAATCCAGCCAAGTCGCATTAATTTAAAAATTGAACTTTAGTTTGAATTTCTAATAATTCATTTTCTAATGTTCTAGAAGCTTCTAGAACGTTCAATAATCTTCTTTATAATTCTAGACTATTCTGTAACGGTATAAATTTTGAATTCCACAAATAGTAGAATCAAGAAAACGATAAAAAATGCCCGAAGAATTGACACAACCTCAACTAACAGTAGTTACGCCCATATTACAACAACCAAGGAGTCAATCGATATTTGGGGGAAAATCTGGAGAATTCTAGAAAATGGCTAAAGTAATATGATGGAGTGGCTAAATGTAATAAATGGGACGACATGATGTGTTTAATAATTGTATACTTTTCCCTCGATAACACAGTAAAGCATTGGTTTGTTAACCACTGGGATTCCCCTAATACTTAGAAAGCCTTTAAAACTAGAATGTCTCAATTTTTTGGTGATCAGCAGAAATATAAGAAGAAAGACTATGAATAACTAAAATATCAAGCTCAACGCATGTATGAGAGTACACTGTCCTACATCCAAAGCATATTAGAACTTTGCCAAGAGGTAAACCCCTTGATGGCAGAGAACGAAAAAGTAACCCTCTTGGTAAAAAGAATTGCTGAAGATATTTATCAGAAACTATTTGTTAATTTTTCAAAATGGTGAGACTACATCGAGGACATGAAGCAAAAGAGGATCGGAAGACTTTCCAACATGGTACCTATGGCTGAAAGGACAAATAATCTGACTTAGTACCTCTAATAAGCAGGATTGTGCAGGAAGAAGTTCAATGGACGAGGAGGCCAAGAGAAACTTTTGTATGTACATCCATAATCATTGGAAGATATAGTACAAGAGGAAGTTCAAAATCTTTTGGCACCTGTTTCTGCAAGACCAAAGGAGCGCCATCAAGTCGTCAGTCAACACCGGACTTGTACTATTATAGGGCAAAGTCCTCAGTCCATTCAATCGACGCAACCTAGAAACCTGACTTATGGAGAACGACTGACAAAAGACCATTTTACTTTCATTGTGGATTTCCAAAACATTTTGTACGTTGTTTAGGAAAAAAGAGATATCAATGACTACTCTCACAGAATTCAATTTATATATAGCCTCCCGACATAATTCGTCAGAATTTTGCGTAATCGACGAAAATTCTCATCTAGTCCGTCTCGAAGTCCATCTGTAACACTACGCAACTGCAAGATCATTATCTTCATATTGCTGATTAAGTCAATCTCCAAGTCGTAGAAATGAGGAAAAGTGAGAGAAGCGATCATTCTGGAAATTGAGAGTAGATGCAATTCTTCGTCTGTGGCCAAAATGTCCGAAAACCACATCAAGTTAATGATAGATAACCAGCTTATATGTATTTTTGTGGATTATTTAGTATCTGTCTCAATTATTTTAAATAAGAAAGACCAACATTTAAAGAAAATTATGTTCTCTGATGGCAGAAATTATTCTTAAATTCACCAATGGACGTCTTGTGCGGTCAATAGTAAACTGTATCCTACGAATTGCCATAAACAACCTAAAATTGCCGCTAGAACTTGCAATTTTGCAGAATTGCAGTCATAACGTTTTACCTGACTCTTAATTGAACGCTAGAAGTGCGTGCTTTACTTCCGAGCCACACTGACTGTATTCTGCTTTTCCTTTTCCAATAATATTTTTGAACATTGGTGAATTGGTTATATTGGTATATATTTTGGATATGATTTGGATATAGTTGGATGAATTTGAATATGATTGGATATATTTCAATATAGTTGGTAGAAATTACGATATATTTATGTACACCTATTACTTATTTATTGATAAATTAGAACGAATGTGCATTGTATCAGGAAGATCAAACGCTCAAATAGAGATTATTATGTTGTTGTTCCACACTAGAATGTCAATGTTAATTGGAATTATTTATTTTTCTTCCGTAATAAAACCTCCGTTTTGAAGATAACAACTCATATCTCACGTTTTTGAAGCGAAAGTTATTGGTACAATTGATAGGCCTTTTTTGCAGAAAATGAAGGAATTATTATTATAATTGTTTTTTTAGAATCTAATATATAGTTTTCTGGGCATATACGTCATGCCCAACGTAAAGTTTCATTCTATTTGTTTTGTTCACCACTTATATACAGCGAAGCAGTCATACTATTTACGTTTTCCTTTTTTATTTTGTAAAAATATAATTACCTGCTAATGCATAATCATTCACTTAAATATACATTATTATACTTTAATTAAACTACCATGAAAAATTGGGTCTCCCTTTTTTTATTTTGCTTTTAGCAATATCTAAAAATTTATAACATGGGATTTTTTGCACCTTATTAATTACCTAAGAAGTTAAAATAGGTAAATTGTTTAAGATTTTTATTGCCTAATAAAAACGGTCATTTATACCTGAGACGAATTTCAAAATAAGGAATTATCAAAATGTCTAAATGCTTTATTTTCAAAATAATTCCTAGGCGTTTTTGTGTGTGTTTTAATTTATTATACAACATTCAGTTTTCAAAGCAAATTATTTAAATCGTGCTGTGTTACTATTTGTTATCAATACAGAAGAGCTGATATAAAGCAAAATAGTAAAGATGGTCGTATTTAAAAATAATAAACTAGTATTACATTAATAAGCTCGGAGAAGCCAATAGAATAAATTTAAAAGTGTAACATTAAAAATTCAGAGAATGTGAAAAATAGTTTTATCATAATAGAATTTCGTACATATATTCTAAAGATTATAAATCATAATAGTGAGTAGGAAAAAGTTATTTTCGTAAATTATATAAAATTAAATTTTTATGTATATATAACATACATTTCATGAATTTCTAAAATTTTTAAGAAAAGAAATTCTTTTAATGCTGTATGGCATATAGATCCATTTTTACTATGAAACTTAATTAAAAAAGGACAAATTATGAAAGCATGATTAACTTCCTAGCAAAAAAGTAGCATCAAAAATACGATAGTATGAATGAATGTTTAGAAAAATATATTTGAATGTAAAAGAAAGGATTATACAATTTAATTAATAAACATTATATTATTTGAGGAACATTTTAAGAACTTTTTATTAGGTGTTTCCGTTTTTTAAATTATAATTTTTTATTTAATGAAAAATGATTTTGTTATTTTCTTCATAATTTCAAAAAAAATAATGCATATGGGGAAGATCATTTTCTATTTCAGAATGTATTACTAATTTGATAATATATTTAAAAATAGCAAAAATATTTTTTCAAAAACAAGAACAAAAAGAATTATTTTTCATTATTTTTGAGTATATATGGGTATTAAAACAATTATTTGGAAATTATAATTTTTAATGAAATAAAAATACACATAAAAATAACAATCTTTTCAATTTTAGATATTTATTAAAAATTTATCTGAAAATAAATAAATAATAATCTTCATTCGTAGCAGAGAGAAACTATTTAAATGATTCTAATATCAAAATATTTAGATAGATATATGAAATAGTTTTTAAGAGTTTATTAAGATCCATAAGTGTAAAGGAAAAAAAAAGAATTTCTTCTTCCAAACAATCTTCTGTTATTTTTATCATTTTATTTTTCACTTCATTTATTTAAGGAAAAAAAAATATCGCGAATATTAGAGAAAGACATATTGAAAACCTGGAAGAGTTTCTAACGTAATTTATATCCAATTCTATTAATAATAAAATAAAAAAAACTCGATAGAAATTTTCATGGCAAATAATTAGAAATATAATTAGTATTAACGAAATTTTATAATGTTTTTATGGTAATTGTCAAATTCACTGCATTGCATTAAAAGTTTTGCAGTTTTAAAATATTAAAATGAATTTGCAATGATTCAATTAATTTGCTGTGAATTTTTTTCTTTAGTATGTTTTAAGTTTATCACATTTTTACGAGAAAACCTTCGTTGTTATAAAACTTTTAAGTTAAATATATTTTCGATTGCTCCTGAATTATTTTAGTGTGTAATTTTATAGTTTGTTTTACAAAGAAGAAAAAAATTAAATTTCAGAGAAATATAATTATTATTTCACTTCTCTGTAATACAGTTTATAATATTAAAAAGGTATAATATCACCATTTAATTTGAAGTTTTATCTCCTTTTAGTAGTATGCAAATTTTGTTATATTCCAACCTTAGTTGTGTCAAGTAAATTTAAAAAAAACTATTCGGTACAGGTTAAAATTTGGCACCTACACCTTCAAGAATGTATTAATTCTGTTAATATTATTAATTATATTATTATATTAACATAATTATATTATTGAAAATTAGGAAGTGTATGGCACATTGATTAAAGCCTTCTCAAACTTTAAAAATGCAACTAAGCAATACTTCTGCCAGTTTAAAATTAAAACTGTATTTTGAGGAAAAAATCAATAAGACCAAATTTTGTATTAAATCTATAATTAAAAATTCTCAATTCAATCTATCCTGGCCAAGCAACGTTTTATATCTGAGGAAAATCGGAAATAAAATGCCAGCTTGATTCTCAGTATATAAAAAAATCTAAATTATTTACAACTCAATTCTTAAAATATATAATAATATTTTATTACCATGGAAAATTATTTTAATGAAAAATATGCTAGAATAGAAATAATAAATTTATGTATAAACATTTTTCTGAACAATAAATTTCCTCAAAATATTTCTATAAGCTATTCAATTTATTTTCCGAATATAGGTTAAAGAAAGAGGAATATTTGAAAATGCCTTGCAGATTAAACATTATTATACCTCGCAGAAAATCGAGATTTTAGAAAGAAATATTGGAGTTCATATCAGAAATTTAATCATGAAAGTAAATTTGTCTTTCGGTAAGTGGAAAATTCCTGATTGAATTAGAATATAAACTGAAAAAAATATATATTTGTTTAGCAAGATTTAAATGATTCAGTTTTGAACATCAGTCAGCAAAAAAAGAAGCTCAAAGTAGGATATATATATAACATGTATATTGTCACTTACAGTACGTTAGTCACTTATTATAACTGAAAAATTAACATTTATTGGCCCTGGTATATGAATTTGGTTTGTTTTCGAAATTCAAATGTTGTAAAAGAAATTAAATTATTAATGAATTAAGTTAATATAATTTCTGATTAATTCGTTTATATTTAATGTCTTAAGATATATGTCTTGTGGCAAGTGAAGGTCGCGGTACGAACCTGCAACGTTTGAACCAGTAGCCGAGCGATATACCGTTCGAGCAAAAGGGACCCTTCCGCTCGAAGGATATAATGTAGCTTATAAGGCTGACGCTACAGTACTCCCCTACCAGTGAGTCGGACGGGAGACGAACGATTTGGTGCGTCGAATTAGCAACGGCTTAAGAGGCGGCTTTGATGCGTTGAGTTAGCGACGACTTTGTTGGCTGGTAGATGGCGCCACGACTTTGCGGAAGGCTGCGTTGTCAAGGTCACCAATGTGGCAAGTGAAGGTCGCGGTACGAACCTGCGACGTTTGAGCCAGTAGCCGAGCGATATACCGTTCGAGCAAAAGGGACCCTTCAGCTTGAAGGATATTATCTAGCTGATAAGGCTGACGCTACAGTCTACGTGCGGAGAAAATTTTTTTGAAAAAACCATTTAATTATTTATTGTACTTTGTTTTCTTGGTCATTGCAATTCAGAACAAGGATTAATATCATTAAAAAAGTTTTATTTTATTTGCAACTTAGTCACATGGGGGAATTTAGCTAAAAAATAAAGAAAATTAGAATAAAATGCAAAACATCCTAGCAGAAATTCTAATCAATATTTTCAAATTCTTTTTTATGAAACATTTGTACAGCTTTAGTGAAAGCAATGAACTAGGATCTAAGAAATATTTGAATTTATAAAAAAGTAATAGTAGTTCGAGTATTTCCTAACTCAAAATTTATCAAAATTCACACATACTAACAACATTAAATAGCTCTAAACTAAAAACTGTTCATCTCAGAACTATAATCCTAGTTCATTGCTTTTATAACAGTATAAATAACATGCATAAAGAATTTCAAGTAAAAATATTCATAAATTTTTGAGATATCATGTTTTGCGTATCAAAATTTTTATAAAAAGAATTTTCTTAAAAAATGCATTTAAAGATTTTATTTATGTTTTATTAAAAATATTTTTATTTATCTTTTTTAATATGTATCAAGTTTATAGACTACATCTTTTTTATTAACAATTTTATATGTTTTCATCTTTTTCATTTTTTTAAATTTTTTTTCTGTCAAATTTTGTGGCACTTAATGATTGCCTTTTTGACGTGACGATTCTTTCTTTATCAAAAGAAAGAAAGTCTATCAGTGTATAATTACCAGGAGTTAATCCCAGTTCAGAAAAAAATGTTGAGACCATAAAATCTATGATTAAAAATTATTACTGATATTGATGATCCTAAGATCTGGAGTTCATCATATATACCTTTTGGAAAAATCGTCCACAAAAGATTATTAAAGCTTTCATTAGCATTTTGAGTCTTATCGTGCAAGCATTTTTTTAACTAAATTTGAGCGAATAGCTGCATATATTTTGATTTAACAATTTTAATTATGTATTTTGGTTGGTTTATGTTGCCTTCTTTCAACTTTTTTGCCACAGGGAAATCGACGTTGGTTTTTACACTAACTGCCCTTTATTGTTAGATAATGCCCATATATGGACTGCTTAACATTAGAGCATGTATGAAACATTTATTAAATCCAAAACACGTGTTAAACAGTAAAATAAAGTATTGAGGTGAAACTAAGCAGTATTCACTTAAAAAACTATATATTTATATAACTGGAAGAGAGCAGATGTTTTCAAACGTGAATAATGTTCAAAAAACAACTGTTGCCAATATCCTTTGTATATTAAGAGCTGAAAACTAATGAAAACTTAAGTGACGCATATAGTCTGATATAAATCGGCAAAAAAACCGAATTAATTTATGATTAAAGGGGCTATATTTGATAAAAAGACGAAAAATATCAACTTCAGATTTCGTTTTCGACTACTTTGAATTACTCAAATCTCCATTTTTAATAATAGTAGAAGAAAAATAATAATAGATTTAGAAAGCTAAATAAATGTACTTTAAACTTAAAAAATAAAAAGAAATTGGGAATTTTGACCAAAAGGCTCCTTTTAGACGTAGACGGATACCTTAAATGATCTAGAGATTTACGAAGAATGGTACAGTTCCATTTAGTTATAAATGACAGAACTTTCAATTTTAAAGCACTCATTAACGAGTATTTTATTTATTAAGATTTTCCATTAAAAACTACGGTTATAATAGCACTGAAAAGTTTCAAATTGGTGAAAGATAAAAAAAAAGTTTTTAATAAGGACATTATAAAATCTAATTTATGCTCTAAATCACACTTTCAAGAGTTATTTAATAAAAAGGAAGAATAAAATTCATTAAAAAATTAAATGAAATAAAGTTAAATTTAATTCTGATAAATTATTTAATTTAATGTAAAATTGATATTTAGCTTAAAATAGTTTTGAAATTTGATTCCTCAGAATTCTTTAATTTTTCTAAAGAAGTTTATACATTTTAAATCTAAAATAATTTTCTTTATAAATATGTAATTACGTAAAATTAGGTGAATTTAAATACTTAATTACGTAAATATTACGTACGTACATAAAATTTGTTTGTTTATCATAAGAAAAAATGTATTCGAAAATAATTAAAGATTAGTGGAGGAACTTTATGAGAAATGAATCTGTATTATTTTATTTCGTTTTTAATCCTATATATTTTTTAAAAATCTGAATGAAATGATTCTTTAAATAAATTTTAAAACAATTATAGTGAGATTTGAATACGTAAAAAAAATATTAGAATTTGATAAAATGACTATTCTAAAAATATAATTGATTTTTTCTAAATTTTGTGAAATTAAAAATCATTAATTTATGAACGAAAGAGAAATAATTATCACTCTATTTTTACTTACTTGCATATATAGTTTTTGTTAGACATTTCTACATTTATTAAATTTTGAATTTTGAATTTATTTGGTATCAAATGACATTTATTTACCTTTAAATTATTTCAGAAACTTAAAATTTCAAAACGCCATGGAATAATAAAATATAGAAGAGACGAATAATTATTTTGAAAAACTAATAGAAGATAAAGCCACAGCCATATTTAATTATAAGAATTTATAAGAATAATTAAAAACTACTTTTAATAAGCAGATCTTAAGCATTTTAACCTTCTTCATTATTAATTATTTAAGAATGAATATTAATAAATTAACATACTAATAAACTCTTCAAATAATTTTAAATAAATATTATTGGAATTTTTTAAATTGAAGAAATTGCTGCTAATGAAATTAAACTTTGTGAGCGCATTTTGACTCAGAAACAAACTAGCGATAAAAAATTGTTCCTATAGCATCATCAGTGTTAAAATTACTTATGGATAAGTAAAATATTGCATCATCAAAAGACGGATATTGTATTCATCAATATATTCATATTTTGAGAAAAAATATCGAATTCGTGGAAATAATATAATTATTTAACATAATTTAATAGATATAATAATGTTCAAGAACTCATTTTAGTTTGACTTGAAGGATCAATAAATATATTTCTCAATTTCTCTGCAATATCAGAAATGATTACTAGTTAAGTTGAAGCAATGCATTTGAATAACATATAAATTTAATTTCTAATATAAATTATTCTAAAAATTGTATTATTAAGACTAAACATGTTAATTATTAAGAATATTGTGATTATATAATAATTAATATGCAATAAATTTTATTCATTGGAATTTTTTTAATTAATGTGTTATAATTTTTTATTCATGCATTATTAAAGAACTGATCAATATATATATATTAAAAATAGTATTTAAAATATTTATTATCTCTCAGTTTTAAAATCATCATCATAAGTATAATTAATTTAACTTCTTGAGAATTTAGAATGAATAATTAAAATGTATTCACATTTTGCACTTAATTTCCTGAATGTGGATATTTTTTTTCAAAAAAAAATTTTTTTGGGCAATGATAAATAATCAAGTAATTTGTAGATTTTTTAAAAAATCTTGGTTTAAAATATCTGAATGAAGTAGGAATTTTCCATTATTTTATCATGATGCTATTGAAAAGAATATCTTTCGTTATCTTTGCCGAGATTAAATTTAGAAAACTTAATTTCATAAATTCCTATTGAATGCATCCATAAATTTATAAATACATCACAATTAAGGAATTACTGTCCTAGATAGTATATTAAATTTTTACTTATTATTTTTACCTTCCAAACTGTTTCTCTTTTAAGAATACTAATTATTCCCAAAAAAACCTAAGGGACATTAAAAAATAATTCAACATTAGAATTTGTTCATAATGTGTAAATTTATGCATGACTGTAGCTGGAAATAGTTTTATAATACGAAAACATTTCAAAGAAACAGTTTGAAGTAGCAATTTAGGCATTCGAAGTAAGTCATATTCCTAGAAACATAAAGTTAAATTATATTTATCTGTTACTATAACGATATTATTATAACAATCTGTTATTAAGGCAATAACCTTCCATAATAATTACTTTTTACGAGCAATTTTGTATTGATAGATCCTGTGCTTCTTAACTATTGTGTTAGAATGAGGTGATGCGTTCATCAGTCACTTTTTAAAATTTCAATCTAAATCCTATAAACTAATATAAACTATTACCTAATTCCATCAGATAATATTTTATATTAAGAAAAGATGTAATAATTTGATTAAAAAAATCCCATGTTTATCATAATTTTTCATTAACTGTAATTTTAAAAAATTAGAGATTTAAGAAACAAAGAATAAAACATTTAAATAATCAAAAAAGCATCGACGTTAAGAGATAAGGATTTAAATTATTATTAATACTTTTGAAATGAAACAGATGTTCTCTGAAACTTTATCCGTTTAACAGAATTCGAATCAACAATTTACGAAGACAACGAACATTTATTGAATTAAGTATCTTGGATATCACAATCAATACACAGAAAGAAACGCCATTCAGCATGAAGATAATTATGCAAATCCAATCATAACGGGAAATGCCCGACTTTAATAGTTAATTATACTCTCAAAGTTAATTGAAATTCTGCACTACCTCCAGTCTTAATTTGCACTTTTAAAACTAGATGAAATCATTACAGTGCTTGACAGGAGCGGAGTGTTCCAAAGCTTCAAAACACGTGCTCCGCGAGTGAAGCAATTCATCCGGAGTCATTACATTATGAAGATAGAAATTGGTAGTTTAATTAAAGTGGTTTCAAATCGCAGCTTCAAGGTCATTTGATGCTCCTTTCACGTGGCAGTCAGGATCCCACTCTCTTTGGAATCGAGGCTGTGTCATCCTGCAGGACCGAGATCTGTTGGAAGTTATGATGGATGCTTTTGCTATGAGGGGCATGGATCTTCCTGTTTCACCGAATCTCATTACTTCAGATGGTTTCATTTTTCTGTGAATGCAGACCACTTCTTGGAAATATCCACGGAATCTGAAAATATATCATCTTAAATATTTGGAAATGTGTAACAAAAATACTGTTTGCTGGAAGAATTTTTAGAATCTAATTTAGTCAATAGTGCGTACTTGCGTATTTGAAATAAATTTGAAAGAATATAAATTTGTACATCGGAAAAATGGATCATTTTTCTGAGAGCGCACACCACTTTTTGGAAATATCAACATTATCTGAAAATATATGATTATATTAAAAGGAGATCGTCTTAAATGTTTGGAAATTTGTAACAAAAATGTTGCTTGCTGGAAGAATTTTTTCCATCTAATTTAGTTCATAGTTCGCACTTGTTTATTTAAATTATATTTCAAAGTATATAAATTTATACGTCGGTAAAATGGATCATTTTTCTATGAACACAGAACAATTCTTGGAAATATCCACGGAATCTGAAAATGTATGATTACATTAAAGGGAGATCATCTTACATATTTGGAAAATTGTGACAAAAACGCCGCTTGCTGAAAGAATTTTTTGCATCTGTTTGTCACTTGTATATTTGAATTAAATTTCAAATAATACCAATTTATACATTAGTAAAATGGATAATTTTTCTGTGCGTGCAAACCACTTCTTGGGAATATCCACGGAAACTGAAAATGTACGATTATATTAAAGGGAGATCATCTTAAATATTTTGAAAGTTGTAACAAAAATGCCATCTCCTGAAAGATTTTTTTTTGCAAAACTGCATCTAATTTAGACCATACTTGTGTACTTGTATATTTGAATTGAGTTTAAAAAAATGAAAATGCATGCATTGGTAAAATGGAACAATATGATTTTGAAAAGCTATAGATTGTACGATATAATTTCCAATTAATCACTCTAAAAATAAATTCAAAAGCTTTGGTGTTGAAGCTTGCTTTAATTTGAGGACAAAATATTAGGAATATATATA
>JAOUZG010015312.1:236033-269488 GCA_026289955.1 Argiope argentata | reverse complement strand
TCCTGTTTATATATATATATATATATATATATATATATATATATATATATATATATAACGCACTGTTACAAACTTTGATAAATATTAATTTCCTAAAAAAGGTTTGTGTAGTGCATTTGATTTATATCTCTCTTATACATTAAGTTGTTCGTATTAGGTTTGTTAATTGTAACCCGGGTATTGTTGAATTTTATGTGTATCATTTCGCTTGAGATAAATTTAACTCGTTGTTTATTTTTATAATTGATTTATTAATTTTATTACAAATTCATTTCATGATTTATTTATGTGCGATGATTTTAGTCTCATACTAATAATTTCGAAAAACAAATCTTTGTTTTATTACAAAGAGGTAGGGCAGAAATATCTTAAAAATCATCTCTATTAAAAACAAATAAAATTCTATTTTAAATCAAAGTAATTCTTTAAATTATGTTTATTAATTAATAAGAGTCTTCTGTAAACCGTTGAAATGTTTTATGAAAGCAAATTTCCAATAAAATAAATAAAGCTTGTACTTAAGTTTTCCTTAAATAATTCCAAACAGAATTATCTAATATAAATAATTTTCCAAGAATAATTATTTCTTAAACTACTTTTGAAATGCTGAGAATTTTAAAATTAAACTATTTATTTTATATAATAATTCAGAATAATGTAGTTTTATTTGACCAAATTTTTAAAAACATAATTATTTTTTTAACGCTAGAAATTGTACAGTTGATTTTGAAATGAACCTCAGAATGATATGCAGGAACTGATTTTTATTAATGTCCACTGTTTTGGAGGAGTTCTTTTAATAGATACGTACGCACACATACATTTTCATTATAATATGCAATAACTTTATATGATGAATGATGACTGACTAAGGAAGTGATCATAATTTTGATAACTAAACAGCCTTTTTTTGTCTGTGACTGATGCATCTTTCGTTTATATTCAACTCGAAATATCATTGCGTCAGAAGATTATATTTGTTCTTCATACAAACAAAAAATATACTATCTCATAAAATCTATCTTTTATGCCTTCAACTTATTACTTTAATTGGGTGATTTAACTATTTATCTGAGATATATTTCCATCTCTTCAAAGTTGCGAACAAAAAATTTAAAGTAGGTAATTTCATACATAAATTTGAAATATATGCGTGTACTGAATGATACTTCTGACTATTTCAGCAATTTTGAAAGTTTTGGACCAATTAAATTACTAAACCAATGTTAAATCTGCGAATAAAGATTTAAACTAATTTATTTAGGACTTTTGGATGTAAATTGCGTTCGAAGTGGATGAATTTAATAATTGCTCGTTGGCAAGCTTCATTGAATCCAAGTTACTAAAATCCGAATATTAAAGGGATAATCAATACAATCCTGAGTAATGAAATTCCTTTTATGAAGAAAATAGGGCCTTTAAGTTCGAAGCTTTTCTAAAAAGAAATGAATTTCTCAGATAAAATTAAACATTTTCAACGAAGTATAGGAAAATAAATATTTCAAGAAAATGAATTTTGAAATTTAATATTCTGAAAAATAAAACATTGCTCTCTTTATCTTTTAATGATAATATTATGAGATAAATTTAATATATTGCATCATGATAGCATAACATTACATGAATTTATTTGTCCTATAATAATAATAATTAAAGAAGGTCAATTTAGAAATCAACATTTATTTTTAACGAAGCAAATTAAATTAAAAGATATAGTAAAAATATTACAAAGAAAATTTATTTCGAGTGTTCATATAATTTCTGTACTTTTAATAATTTTGCTAAGTAATTTTGAACTGTTTAGTAGGATCCGTTCACTTTGAAGCTTTTCTTTGTTATTCGCTTCAGCCAAAAATATTTTGATTTCGCGTAAAACTATTTTTATGATATTTTCCATTTTCCCAGATTCGTTATAGTGCAGATTAATGAAAATTAATTGATAATTTTATGATATCTAAAGGAATAATTCTCAGTTTTTCGTGTCTTTTTCCTCAATTTTTGTTTTGACAATTTTTAATAGTTTTTTTTTCTAGAAATTTTGACATCAGCATAGTATTCACCTTGACAAATATATTTATTTCCAAATTATTGATATGATCATTCTATTGCATTCATAATGTTTTGCAACTAACGTATTTGCGCTTTCTACAGATTTCCACTTTTCTTTTGATACATCAAGAACATGTCAATCACAGTTTGATTTTTGCATACAGATTCTCTATTTTTCATCTAGCTTTTGTAATGGATTGACTAGAACAAAACACTCAATTTCGAAAATTGATTTAATTTTGAAAAATATCCATAATTACTTATATTAAGATCAACGTAGAAAGGGAAAGATATGTCAAAACAAATGTAAGATGTCACAGAAGAAGGATCTTGATTGAATTTCCAAATCCTTGGATCCAAGGTAATTGAATTCCAAAGATTGGATCGGAGGAATCCAAAATCTTGGAATCCAAGGATTTTGATTGGATTTTCAATTTTTGGTTCAAACATAATTTTATCAATACAAAATTATAGACATTAGTGTGTAAAATTATCCACATTTAAATACTCACTTTTTATTATTCTTATAAAAAAGTTTATTATTATTATGGAAGTTTACTTGTTATAAAAGTTTATTATTATTATGAAAGTTTACTATTATTATGAAAGTTTATTATTGTTATTAAAGTTTACTTGTTATAAAAGTTTATTATTATTATTATTAAAGTTTACTTGTTATAAAAGTTTATTATTATTATTATTATTAAAGTTTATTATTATTATTATTATTATTATTAAAGTTTATTATTACTAAGAAAGTTTACTATTATTATAAAAGTTTACTTGTTATAAAAGTTTGTCGTTATTATTATTAATGCTTACTATTACTATGAAAGTTTATTATTATTGGGAAAGCTTGCTATTATTATGAAAGTTTACTATTATTAGGAAAGCTTGCTATTATTATGAAAGTTTACTATTATTAGGAAAGCTTGCTAGTATTATGAAAGTTTACTATCATTAAATAAGTTTACTATTACTATGAAGCTTACTATTACTATGAAAGTTTATTATTATTGGGAAAGCTTGCTAGTATTATGAAAGTTTTCTATCATTACATAAGTTTACTATTACTATAAAGTTTACTATTACTATAAAGTTTACTATTATTATGAAAGTATACTATTATTATGAAAGTTTACTATTATTATGAAAATTTACTATTATTATAAAAGTTTACAACTATAATAATATATGATTTTTTTATTGTTTTTATTTTCTGATATTTCTAATAGAATCCCAGAAATAAAACAACTCAATATTATTATAACAATCAAATATGTAACTCAATAATGTAACTTTCTGATACTAATAGTCAATTATATGCAGGTGAATTAAGGAATATTACTTTACTTACCTTGCGTTCATTATGTAATACACTATGGGATTATAACAAGAGTTCGACATAGCAAGCCAATAAATAGCGAGATATACATGCTGAATGAAATGTGTCTGAAGAATGTCTGAGTTGTAATAGGTATACAAAAAGTAAATGTGGTAAGGTAGCCAACATATAGCAAACAGCAGCATGATAGCAACCAACATAATCACTACCTGAAAAACGAATTCATTTTATTACACATAATGAATTTCATTTTTTTGTTCTTAATTGTTATAAATTTAATCATGCAATAGAATCTTGTATATTGTTTAATTTGTTAAATAATAAATATTACATCCAATCCTCAATAATGCACACTAAAATATAAATTATATTCTAGCTAATAAATTTAAATTTCTTTATTACACTAAATAAAAAGGAAAATAATCTGAAGAGAAGAAAGAAATGTATTTTGATCTACTTTCTTAAAGCAGGCAAATAAAATTAGGATTCAAAAAACACTTTTGACAAGTATTCTTATTACAAAGGAGAGAATAATTTTGATGAGCATAGAAATGAAGCACAAAAATTAAAATATTTTTTATGGTTGAAATAAAAAATAAATTAATGAATTTGTAACAGATAAATTAAATTATAATCAATTAATTAAATTACTATATCATAATTAATTAAATTACTATATCATTCTTTGATTTTTCAATCTGGCATAAAGAAATGAGAAATGTAGAAGAAAATTCTCATATTGTTACACCAACGAATAAATTATGAAAATAATGAAATTAAATCAAAATGATTAGATTTTAGCATATGCTCATCATAAATAGTCCAATAAAAACACATTTTTGTTAGTACTTTGCAAATACAGATTTTTATTTATCAATTTAATTGATATATCCTTTTTTATCCAAAAATAACCACTTGTTATATAGATATAAAAGGGTTTTCTATACTCAATATTAATTTTATTTATTTAAAAGAATAAATAAAACTGTAAACAACATTTTAGCATATTTTCTCAAACCCGAAATGTATTTTCTATTCTTATTGATTTAGAATACCATAATGACAAAAAAATATTTTAAAAATATAAACAATGTTTTAGAAGATTTTGTAGAAATTATACTTTGATAATAATACTAAACAAACATTTAGATTGAGAGACTTGTATAAACGTTTAAAATATCAATATATTCAATTTTACTTTATACTAATTCAATTAAATTTCAGTTTTTGAAAGTATTTTCCAATAAAGTATTTTATAAATTTATTTAATGACAATATATTTAATTACATTGCATAAAATGACTAAACAAATTTATCAAAAATTTTACTAACAAAATTCTAAGCCTAACTCCCGTGAGTTATGTTTTACCTTAACAGCTCATAAATTTCTTTAAGTGTAGGAACTAAGACAGAAAATATTAAACATATTCTTTAGTAATTATTTTCTTGGCGTAACGTAATTAAAATTGTCATCTCTCATTGGTTATTTATTGATTCAAGAAATCAGAGCATTCTGTAATCAGTTTCAAACACGCTATATTACATTAATAAACCCACATCAGGTATCCAAAATTGTCTCCCGCTATTACGCGTTAAATCGGGAAACCATGTACGACGGTTACGTTTAATAAACGATGAAATGCATATAAATCAGCATTACATATGCTGTGAGGGACCTTAATTAGAGAATGTTGTATATTAAACGAAATGAATTTAACAAACCGACAAGTGTCGAAATTCCAGTAAACATTGCAATTAGAATTTATTACATTATATATAATGACCTTTAACATTAATTCTTTTTCATTTCTCAGTAGCATTTCTGCATTTTTCAATATTAATCTGCACATCTTTTATGAAATGAATCTGGTTTATCTTTTTTCTGATTCTATAAATTGGATTGATATATGTTTAGAATTTTCGAGAATTTTTAATATATATTAAAAAAAAATATCTCCCGTATATATTTCAAAAATTTAGACAATTAAATATTTAAATATTTAATACATATTTATGAATAAGAAAAAAATGTTATGTTTTAAAAGTTTAAATAGAATCAAAATTTGTATTTTTTTTCTTGATCAATGAAGTAAGAAAATGATTTTTCTATGAAAATCTGCATTTAAATTCTAAAATCATTTCCGATTCTTTTTCTTTTGTCACTAGTCTTTATTTGAAAACAGTTTATTCCAAAACTATTGTTCATTTTCAATTGATCTACTATATACCGATAAAGAAAACAAAACGCTATGTTTATAGAGCAAATAATTCTAGAGTCACACAAATAGTGGTTTTTTTATTTTTGCTTTGAAACCTTTCTGTATATTCTATTTCTGCTGTATAACTTTCCAAATAAAAGTGAAAGAGGATTCCAAACTTTTGTATGTTGTAAACTCGGGGCAATACTAAAATAGAAAGCCCCCGAGCAATTTCACATTCTCATATGGAAGAATAGTTTACCAGCAAATGTCGTGTTTTACAATAATGCATTCCATGGGCTATATGGTAGAAAATATCTTTCACTATCATGAAAAATTTCAGTAAATTTTATTTGTTGTATTTCTTTTAGATTTCCAATATGGTTTTTAGAATGCAATCTTGTTTTCGAATTTTGAGCGTTCAGACTTTCCTAAAAAAAATTACAAGGACTAGTAAAACTGAAAAGTTTGCATGACTATCGTGTGAAAAAGAAGTATGGTAAACTATAAAATATTTACAGTTTTTTTTCAGTTACAACGGAATTTTTCATAAAAAATTGTTTCAACTATTTCCAAATTAAATCATATAATCTTACTTTCTTTCTTTTACATTCTAAGAGTTTTGCTTCAAAATTTCCCTATATTTATTTTAGGGCTTTTTAACATCTTATCTATTTTTGGTTGTTAAAACATAAATTGGAATTAAATGTTAAATTTTCTCAAATGTATGCATGCATATATGTATATAAATTTTACTTAGACTCAGATAAGATTTATTTTAAATTCCATGTGTAAAATATTCAATTTTATAGTTTCAAAGAATATACAACTTCTAAGAAAGAGATTTCGTTTTTTCTTTTTTAGAAAATAATTAATTTGTTTTTTCTTCTTCATGTTTGCTGTTTAACGAATTGCTTATTTTATAGTATTTTCTTTAATTTTTGAACCTTATCTCTTTTTCATTGTTAAAAAGTAAAATGGAAATTAATTTTAAATTTTCACAAATCTATTTATATATGTATATATGTGTATTAATTTTAAATTTTCACAAATCTATTTATATATGTATATATGTGTATTAATTTTACCGAGGCTGAGATCCAAATTATTTTAAATGCCATGAGCAAAAAATAATAAATCTTATAATTTCAAAGAATGGTACAACTTCAAAGAAAGATATTTTAGCTTTAAAAAACTTAATTGTTATTTTCTTCTTTATGTTTGATTGCTTATTTTTCATGTTTTAAAATATTTTATATTGCACAGAAAATGAGTTCCATTGCTATGTTTTGATATTTTCGTAAAGTTTAAGCATATTTGTCCCATTTAAAAAGAGTTTATAATCAATAAAAATAATAAAGTAACCTTCTATTACTAATTGCGAACACTAATTTCTTCATAATTATTCTTTTACAACTGTTCAAATTATATATAATATTATTGTTATGTCCCAAATGTGAAAATACGCGACAGATTATAATATTTGGAGACCTAGCGCCGTTGTAAATGGTCTTACATGCAGCACATAACCAATATACCACTAAATATTTAAGAAGATTTTCATTATTTTAGATGCTGCTGACAATTATAAGCACTACAATAATAATGTGTTATATTATTCAAATAGGGCTTATAATTGCTTTTATAATATTTGGAGGCAACATATATCTGCTCTTATGTATTCTTCCTACAAAGCTTCTCAGCTGATAGAGATAAGGGGCTACCATTTTGAATACCACAATGCATAAAGTTTACAATGAATGAATTTTGACAACTTTGTAGATGGCCACGTGTATCTCGATTTCCAACAATAATCAATTCAAAAGTCTATATCGTAGTAGGATTAAAAGAAAGATAGTAAAGAAGCTTGTCCAAGAACAGTATGGTGCAACAAATATAAGCTGTACAAACAAATAATTGCCTACTTAAGTGGTTCGGCGTTATAAATGTTTCCTAGAAGGGATAGTATTAAAAATATGTAGAAGGAAGGGCATTTTCAATTTAGATATTAGACGTAGGTATCAGTTCAAAAATGAATATATATATATATATATATATATATATATTCATTTTTGAAATTTATCATGTTTGATATCTTTTTTCCTGGGCTTTATTTTTTATGGTCATTTTAATCTAAAATTTTGATTTTATATTCCCACATTTTCTTTTCAATTGCTGTTTCCGAATTAAAAAAAGAGAACATTTGCATAATCTTTAAAAACTAATTTATATTTTTAATTTAAATATATTTGAGTAATTTGAATATATTAATTATTTACAATATTTAGAAACAAGATTTCATGGTCTAAATTCATGGATAATCAAATTAATCGAACAATTTATTTTTTTTAATTAATAATTGTATAATCTTTGAATGTTAATTTTCTTCATTTTATAATTAATTTGTATTTATGTATAGAATTTACTGCATGAAAATTTAAAAAAAAAGAAAAATATCATAAATTTCGATACATGCAAAATGAAAAAAATTGAAATAAGTTCAAAAACAATATGAAAACTAAATACTCTTTATCACATCAAAAAAGTAAATTCATAAATTTTCAATTGTTGCAGGAAAATATTTTACTATGGAAATCTCATATATTTACTATAACAAATGAAATAAAATTACCGATTTAATATGCTTGAATCAAAGAATAAATTTCAAAAGTCAATAAAATATTGAAAGTAGCTAATATATCAGAACAACAGTTTAAAAACGTCTTCTTAAATAGTTTTTCTGCTCTTTTATCCTTACCAAAAAATATTTCCATTACCTATTTTATTCAATAATTTAATGGAAGTATTAGGATTCATGGAAATGATCTATTGTTTCTAGATTATTTGGGATTAATAACAACAACAACAATAACAATAATACAAAAAATATCGATTAAATTTCCTAAACGAATAGTTTTACTAATTAAAATAACATAATTTCTTTCGACTATTATAAAAATAAATTAAACCGATGAGGATCAGATACTGACGCCATTCTGTAATGTATTTGAATTTATAGCAAGATGATTACAGCAACTCCATTCCACAGGAAAGAAAAATATTTAGATAAAGTTTATTTTTCAATGTTTCAAATATTTAGCCGTTAAAAGCATTCATTGTAAAACTGAAAAAAGATTATTCGTTAATATTTTAACTACCTTCAATTAACTTTATTAATTATCGTGTTAAAACAATATACTTACGAGAGAATTAACACTCATTGAAAAACAAATTTTCCTACCCTTTGTTTCGATTTTATCACGTGATTTTGAGGGTCGGTGTTTTCTCCGATGACTTTGCTCCCCCAGAGTATGCATCCAATCCACGTGTAAGTGACTGCCATGCAGCTCATCGGGATGATGTATGTTACGACAAGGAACACGATATTGTACCTGCAATATTGAAATACAAATAAATATTTACTTATAATAAATATTTGTAAAAATATTGAAAGAAAATATTTGTAAATATATTCAAAAAAAATAAATATGTAAGTATTTTACAATTTTAAAAAATTGTTACAGAATAAATAATATAAAAATATTGAAATAAAATATGTTATATATATTTGTAAAAATATTAAAAGAATTTAAATATTTAATTATTTTATAATTTTTAAAAACAAGATACGTTTATTAAAGAAACATTTCTGAATAATATATATATTAACAAACCTGTGAATAATAAGAGTTAATTCACTTTTTTATTTTCAAAGTTTTTTAAAACATCCTCTATTCATATTACTTACCTATAAAAATTTAAAGTCATCAATAGACATTATTACTTGCAATAATAATTTATATAACTAACTATATATATTTTAAATCTATTAATAGAAAAAAGACCAAAAATATATAATGTATACAAATATATTATAATTTTTTTTACATATTAATGGATTATTTTTTAAATATTACTGTAAAAAATGTAAATGTAGCATATATTTTTGATAAATTATTTAATTATTCTAATATAAAATGGAAGAAAACCGATATAAAGGATGTCACTTATATATTGGGTTGGCAACTAAGTGATTGCCGCTTTTGTCGATAGATTCACTCTACAGTTTCTTTTGCTTTGTTAACGTGGTCAGAACATCTAACCTTTATTTTTTTCTTACTGTGTGGACTTCTACTTATAATTAGTAAAAAAATTATATCGATTAGTTCTTTAGTTTTGTTTTTATCCCAATTTAAACTTGCACTTTCGATGTATTTTATTGTATTACTTCTGAAAAGGCAAGAACGCATCGTAAGCACAAAAGAAGTTATGTACCGTATATGGAGATGAAACCTTAAAAGAAAGACAGTGTCGAAATTGGTTTAAAAGATTTCGTTCTGAAATTTTTCACTGAAAAATGCACAAGAATCTGGCCGCTCAGTCGAAGTGGATGAAATCCATATCAAGGTGATTATCGATTCAGATCATCACAGCACAACACGAGACATTGTAGAGAAGCTCAATGCATCACATACATGAAATTGAAATTTTTTTTACAACCATTGATTAGGTCAAGAAACTTGATTTATGGATCCCTCACCAGCTACAGGAAATTCATTTGACGCAACGGATTACTATGTGTTTTTCGCTTCTGAAACGCAATGAAAATTATCCATTTCTGAAAATCCTAGTTACTGGCGATGAAAAATGAATATTTTATAAAAATGTTACTTGCAAGAGGTCGTGAGTGAAGCAAGATCAACCAGCCCAAACAACATCAAAAGCAGAGATTCACCATAAAAAGCTTATGCTGTCAGTCTGATGGGATTACAAAGGAATTTTGTATTTTGAACTCATGCCACAGAACCAAACGATCAATTCAAATGTGTATGTTGAACAGCTCGACAAACTGAGCGATGCAATTGAAGAAAAGCGGCCGGTATTGTCAAATCAGAAGGGTGTTGTTTTCCATCATGATAACGCAAAGTCCCACACATCTTTGGTTACTCGGTAATAATTATTGGAACTGGGTTGGGATGCCTTGTTACACCCACCATATAGCCCTGATCTTGCGCCTTCAGATTACCATTTGTTTCGTTCCATGCAAAACTCTTTAAATGGTAAAATTTTTAATAACGTGGATGATGTGAAATCACGCATAATTCAGTTTTTTAATAGCACAGACCAGACATATTACGAACGGGGAATTTTTACACTTCCAGAACGATGGAAATAGGTCATCGACAAGAACGGGCAATATCTAATTGAATAAAGCTAATTTTTTAAAAACAAAAACACTGAATTTTCCTTTTTATTTGAAATAGGCAATGACTTAGTTGCCAACCCCATATATATATATATATATATATATATATATATATATATATATATCAAAATTTACCTATTTAGCTGTCATCGTTTTGAAGATATCGTTAATACCTTATTTTTAAACAGTTGGATAGATATGATTTTTAAAATGAATTTCACTCAAGATTTAACAGAAATTAACAATTTTGGAGAAACCCCATTTTCCAAATCGCATAAGTCTTTTAAAAGAAATTTTAAATTATATTTGTTACAAGCAGAAAGATTAAAATAATGTAAAAAAAATATTTTCGAATGTGGAAAGACTTCAAACACAAAAATTCGTTAAAATCTCAATTTTTAAGTCATCTTACATTTTATTTTGTACATATATTAATAGTATTTCCCCCCGTGTTACTTGAACTTCATTTCAGTGTGTTTGTCTAGAAATATTTGCATATATTCTTTTGTATTTGTGTTTTTAATGCTCTATTTTATTTAATCATATTTCTTCAACTCTATTATAACATATACTATGTGTTTCTGCTAGTTTGTGAGCAGTTTTGTATTTTTAACTTGTGTATTCGCTTTCCTTATCTTTTTTTCTTTGCATTTGTGAATATACCTTTATTTTCGAAATTCATCCTACTGTTAATTGTGAAATGACTTACATCTGTAAGCCTTGTGGTATACTTGTTGGCACACAATGAGTACAAGGATACTTCGAGAACCAATAAAAAAATCTCAAATTTCAGTTTTTTTTTTTGAAGACTACATTATATTATTCATACTTCGTATACTAGAAAGTAAATTTTTAAAAATTATTTTAAGACAACTTGTAAAATAATTAAAGAGAAGTCAACTTAGAACTATATTACACATCAAAGAATTATTTTATAAGGAAAACAGTTATCAGAATAATCCATTTTAGACTGTTTAGTTGATGCAAAAATGTATCTTTGGTGATGGCTTGTAAAATAAAATGAGCATTCTAAGACAAAATGTCAAGAGAAAGATATAGCAAAATAAAAGTATGAGAAATATTACCACCTTTATTCAAGTCACAAGCAATTGACTCAATGAGAATGTTTTTTTGTGTTTTTTTAATCTTTCCCTTGTAATAAATTCAAATTATAGTTAAATCTATAATGAAAACTTAAATTATAACAACTTTACAAATAATGTCGATCATAAGCCATTTTCACTCGAAGGAAGTAATTTTTTCATGATGATGTCAGAACACAAATTTTTGAATGATAATTGTTTACGTTTTATAAATCAAAATTCAAAAACTAAGGGAGATACATAGAATGTTATATTATTCCAAAAAACAAAATAATTAAGTGTTAAATACAAAATAATAAGTTTTTCATATATTAAATAAAAATAATACACTTTTGTAGAAAAAATATGGAGAGATAATGTAAAGACTTTTAAAAAAATAAATAAAAATAATTTTCAGCTTGCAACAAAAACATTGAAGATTCATACCAACAGAGATAAAAAAATGATAAGAAAATATTAAAATCTTTGTTTACTTTTTTCTTAAGAGATGTCTTCTATAGAAATTTAAAACTTTTCCTTTTCCGAAGACTATATTATGACACGTTGACAAGTTTTGTGACTCTATAATTTCAGTATTAGCATATTTATGCAGTATATTGCACGCCATTTTAAAGCTCAAATTGTTCAATATGCGTTGCAACAAACTTTTACAGACGACAGGGTAAACAGCAGTAATTTCGCAACTTGATTTCTTACTTCAACTTACTTGTTATTTCTCAAATTTATTTTTACTGGTCTTCGTATAAGATTATTGTTGTCTCGAAAATTCTATGTCAAATTTTCTGTTTATTTTATTTTTTTAAATTCCAGTATTTATACGCATAATAAATGAAAACTTTTGAAGAATTATCCATATATATAATTCTATATATTTATAAAAAAATCTCTATATAAAATTATTTTTAAATTACAAAGACTGATAAATATATATTTAAAATTATTATTACACAGTATTTATTTATTTATTTATACTGGCATTAAAAACTACTATAAATCTGTCAATCAGTTTTATAAATAAATAAAAATTTAAGGTATTGTCTATTTTCTAAGAAATATTTTAAACTTTTTGATACAATTCATATTTTTATTAATAAAAGATTTTGTTTGAAAGAACTTTAAAACTTAAAATGAGATTTGAAATTGTTTATATTAAGTGAAGTTTAATAAATTGTATATATTAAGTGAAGTTAACATAAAATTAAAAAAAAACAATTGGCCCTTTCAATCTTTTTAGAACTTTAATAACTTCAAAAACTACTGTCTATTTCATGTTTGATCCGTCAGGCCCAAATGTCATCTTCCTGGTGTGGTGTGAAAAGAAGAGTGCCAACTCAAGTGTCATACCCAACATCTGACCATGGCTCAAAATTACGAGGTCCGTCCCAAAATATCCCTAGTGTTGCTTTTTAACAGGGCGTTAATATAACCAAACTACACCAAACTAAACTAGGTGGGATCTGATTATAAAAATCTAAACATTGAATTTGTAATATTCCATGCAAATATTTATCTATACATGGATTTCACTCTCAATTGATAATAGTTATAATCTAAACGCATAAAATTATTCTCTCTAATGTTGTTTTAGAAATGTTGTATTCTGAGTTGAACAGTAGTAACATATAGTAACAGTAGGAGTCTTGGAAAATAAGCCAGAATGTGATTTCTGAGTAACATTCGTAATCACTAGGCCACTCTATTCTTCCACTGGAAAATTTGAGGTTTGTAGTTTCTAATCGTTAAATTGTTCTGCAAACACCTTCCTAGAAAATTGCCAGTAATCTAGAAAATTACATTTGTACTCTTCTGCAATTAGCAGAGAATTATAATTGCACGCAGCGTAATCAAACTATTCTTTGCAACATTACATTCTTAAATGTACCATTATGTTAGAAAGTATACAAGTCGGATCAAATTATTCTTTCTTGCTTAGAATTACTATACTTAAAATATCTTAAATGTTCAATTTCTCAAATTTCTTTTGTTTTCTTTCTTAAGTTGATATTGTAAGTTTTGACCAATTACAATAAATAAGTTATCACTAACTGGATGATTTTTGAAGTCATTATGATTGATGATTTGGTCATTATGAGGTACTTTAAACAAATATATGGAAATGAGAGTTTCTCTGCATTGAATAAATCTCTCTGCATTAAAACAAATATGATTCCCTTTAAATCCGTGATTAGTATCTCAAAATATAAAGAAAAGTTCTATAAATTTAAGAAATTATAAGTGTAAAAATGTATTTGCTTATAGAAGAATGTAAGATAAAATTTTACGAAATGCCACTTTTACATCCTTGGGGAGATATAAAAAAAGTATAGTTTTTTTATAACTTTCTGCAATCGACCACCACAGAAACTAAAGAATTTTTACAGAATTACCCTCCTTTTATAACTGGATGTATAGATTTCTGGGAAGTGTTTAAAGAACGAAAAGTTTGCTCCTCTATTTTGGAATATCATGTATATATATGTATTTAGAAGTTTTTCATGGTTTTATTTTGAGTTTCTATTTATTGAAAAATAGTTTGGGAATGTATGATTAAAAAGCAATTTGTTTTATCAAATGTGATAGGTAATGTACTTTATTTCAGATTTTATTCAGAATCACCAATATATTACATCGCTCCCTTTTTTTTTAATTTTTTATTCTTCATATTTTTTTAGGTTTTTCTCCAACAATATTTACTTAATGTTTATTTGGTTCTACAATTTATTTTGAGTTAGTCTTCTGGTAAGTTCATAAATAAATCATTTTTGACATATTTGCATAAAAAAATAGCACCGTATTAAAACTTTGTAGTAAGAAATTGATAGAAGAACTAGAAAATTATTTTTTTATTATTTGACATGTAAATCAATTATAACTTTAATTTTATAATTTTTTATAGTATAACCATTTTTATTATCAATAATGACATTAATTTCTTCTAAATTGAACTAATTATGCAATCTAAAGTAAAATCAATTTTTTAATGATTGACTTAAAACTTTGTATCTATTTAAAATACCTTGTTATATATTTATGAAATAAATTGAAGGAATTATGAATTCCTTCAATTTAAATAAATTATGAAATAAATTGAATTTATGAATAAATAAAGACTTGAAAGTATCCGAAAGGTATTAAAAGCAATAAATTCTCAATCACAGGATATACAGCAATATATTGTAAAAGAAAAATTTTAAAAAGTATAATAGATTGCTTTTAGTAAGAAAATAATTCTTTTATTAAAACACTTTTTGATATCTGAAAACTACAGTTAGGAAATGTCTAATAAATATTCAGTGATTTTTATATACATTTCGAATAAAAGAATAAGTATAATTTCAATTTGACCAAATGTAAGTTATCACATAATATCATGTAATTCTAGAAAACTTTTCTTATTTTTTCTTTAAGCTACAATCTTTTTCTAAATTTTTCGAAGGATATAGCGAGTTTTAAAATATTATTTATTTAAAATACTTATAAGATTGCACATTTAAATATATTATTTATATATATATATATATATATATATATATATATATATATATATATATACAATTGTCCAATAAAACTGTGTTGTTTAAACAATTTAATACAAAATCATGTTTGCTGCATTTTTACAAAAAGAAAATATACCCCTAATCTAAGTTAGAAAATAATTATTTAACTAGCATAGATCAGCCATAACTAATATAGAATAACTAGCTTTTTTAGGGTTTTGAAATAAGATAAATGCACTTTGCAATTTATTAATGATCCAATAAGTTTGAAGTTTGAAATTTCGAATGCAGCATTGAATCATTTTTGTAAATAAGTTTCAATAATTTTCGATATTGAAATTTAAAAATCAATGAAACATAGATATCCAAATATGAATTCATTGAGTAAAGTAACCTGATATGAATTTTAACTTGATGAAATTTAACTTATTTTATTTGGATATATTTATTTTACTATGAATATGTATTAAAATGGTTTTTAAGAAAAAATATGGTATGGGAAAAATAAGTTTAAATAATAAATTGTAAAAATCAGTTCCACTTACAAAAAAAGAAAGCTGAACAATTCTGAAGAAAATAATATAAAGAGCATTTATTCTCTGTTTACTAATTTATTTTCAAGATCGATATCCGCAATAATAATTCGTTAAAAGAATGATATTCAAAATAATTTTATTATATAATAGAAGTTTGTCATTTTTTTATTTCATATCTTTTTGTTGTTTGTCTCTTTTTTGCGAGTAGGATGTTGCAGAAATTTCTATCTTTACCAACATTTACGCAAACAAATTTAAGAAATACTGTGCATACAAATATAATCTTATCTTCGCATTTTATGGGAGAAGGAAACATTGCTAAGATACATTCCTATTAAAATGAGAAAGTAATAACATAGAGGGTATATAAGCGAGGCCATAACAAGCCAATAACACATCTATGTGATGAGGGATTCCTGTAAAAGAAGCACATCTCAAGAAAATAATTCTCAGCTATAATATGAAAATTTTATGCATGAGCTACAATATCACCCTACAAGCCTATATTTCCTTTTCAAGAGATAAGGCTACGTACGCCTATCAAGATATCACTGCCTTTATTGATATTTTTTTCTATAAAACTGAATTCAGTAAAAAAAACATGCATTTTCTGGTTTTTTTATTTAATTTTTAACAATATTTTGGGCATAATAAATATAGCAACAATAAAATAAATACAATTTTATCAAAATATTAGAAATATATTATAAATGTAACGAATGTCACTTAGTAAAAAATATGAAAATTTGAAGCTGATATATTAAAATCTTTAAATTTCTTCCCTTGAAATGTGTCTTAGTGTTCCTATGAGACTCCTGAATAATATTAATACTTTGGCATTGCAGCGAGTTTCTCATCTACGGAAAAAGATGAAAATCGTTCGAATTGAATTGTGTATTAATGGAGGTCACCAGCCACAATTTTTCTATTCCTATTATTAGTCCACATTCTCCCTATATTTGCATATTCTGTTCAAATTTTCAATCACCATTAAAATACTTCTTTTTAATAATCATTCACTCAAGATCAAATACATTTTTTAAACTAGTAGTGGTTGAGACCTGATGTTAATACATTATTTTCAAATATTAATTCATTCATTAAATTAAATTAAAATTTTAATATTTTAAATAGAGTTTTAGCAATTTATAATGCAACTTGCAGTAAACAGCCAGCAGCTCAATCGGTAAAATGCAAGGATTTCAGTATTTTTTACGTTAAAGTGAAGAATGCGAGTTCAATTCCTGCTAAAATCATTATTTTTTTAGATAAATTAATTGTATTTATTGTAATTATTTATATGAAAATTAACGAAAATAAAAATTTTCTTTGTTGACCCAATTAAGAATTGACTTATTTTTTTATGTTATTTGCATTGATTGAATTTATAATTTTGAACAATACTCTAGAGTTTTGTAATAATAACACTTTATTTCTTGTTTTTGTTTTTATATTTGAGTTCCTGAAGATATAAAGTTTTTTATGTGTTATTGAACTATTCTAATATAGAGAAAAATACTAATCTAACTACTTACACGTGATCTGTGTATGATTTTCCCAGTGCCTGGTCTGGCCATATTAAATAGCACAGCGTGCGATGACCTTGATCGGCATATTTGTACGTAATTGTGGTGGCATATAAAAGAGACGGCAGTGACAACAAAGAGCTTAGAGTCCATACCGACAAGATGATGGAATAAGCTACGCATTTCGACATTCGAGGACGAAGCGGGCGAGTCACAGCGACAAACCTAGAAAAGTTATAAAGTGATATTGATTAGCTTCTAATTAACATAAAAACAAAAAATTCTATACTGTTTTGCTTGATACAAAATTCAGCAGGAAAGTATAATATGTATTTATACATTAAACAAAATCAATATTTATATACAGAAATGAAAACAATATTAAATTTTTATAAGTTATCAGATAATGGCATACTGGAGACTTAAACAGAATTATGTCTAAAGTAAAAATGAACAGCATAAAATGAAAAAAAGGGCATTAATAGGGTATGAGCCCTCCCTCATCTGTACACAAGTTTACACCTTGTGACCATGCTTTCAATTAATTGGGCAGCCACCACAGAATTAAACTATCGCCATTCTTCCTGTAGAGCAGTTTCCAGCTCAATAAAAGTGGCTGGAGATGGGAAACATAAAGATACAGCATGATCGAGAGCCTCCCAAAGGTTTTCAATGGGATTAAGGTCGGGTGAATATGCTGACCACACCATACGCGCAGTTCCTTCATTCTCCAGATAGTAATTGATTATGCGAGATCTATGGGGACGTGCGTTATTTTCCATTAAAACAAAATTAGGATCAATTACTGCAGCGTGCAATCTCACAATGGGTTCTAGGGCTTTATATCGATACCGGGCAGCCATCATGGAACCCCGTTTAAAGATGTGCAGGTCAGTGCGGTGTCTTAATGAAATCCCTGTCCACACCATAATGCTTCCGCCTCGGAATGCTCGATGTTCGGCGATGTTCTGGGACCGATTGTATGTTCTTTGTTCACGCCATATCCTTATACGCCTGTCATATGGTTACAGAGCAAATCTTGACTCATTAGTAAACATGACGTTGCCCCCAGTCAGACATAGTCCAATTATGTTCCCGGCACCACTTTAATCGTGTCCCTATTGATTGGATGGATATATAAACACAAACTCGTGGTCCACTCATATGCAATCTTGTACAGTCCACTCATATGCAATCTTTGGCGTACAGTAGCTGCATATACAGTTTTACCAATGGACGCTGTAACCATAGATGTCACACGTATGGGGTTTGCTTTGCGCTTGGCTACAATGGCAATATATCGATCATGAGGTTGTAACTCTTAGCCGATCGGCTACGGGACTTCAGAGAACTGTCTGTGTTGTTTGGAATTGTGTCAATAAGCGTGAAATTGCAGACTGAGGAACTCCGAAGAAAAGAGCAACATCTTTGATCGACTCTCCTGTTTCAAAGCGCCCCACAGAAAGCCAGGGCTCAGATTCCCCCATTCCTCTTCTGGAAGCTAAATCAAGTCATAGAAACACGTATGTCGTGAAAACAAATGATACGAAGGTTTTAACAACTTCTATGAGCACTTACAATTAACTTCTGTCTTCTTATAAGACTGCCCTTTTTACATATTTCTTCAAATGAAGGCGCAATTGGCTGTTACCTAACATATTTGCATACTTTCGTCTACCTCTGCAACGAATCGCATCCTCTTCAATTCTGATTGGCTTCCGGAAATTAGCATTTTCCTGTTTGTGCTTAACTTTTGGAAGTGAGTGTATATTAGATTCTGGTATTAGTATTTTGAAATTCAGAATTATTTTTCTTGGGAAGCCCCTATTTAAGGTATTCGACTGGGTAAAAATCGTCAAATTTGACAAAACTAACGAAATTTTTTAATGCATAATATTAAAGTCTGTTCTTTTTGCTTTCCAAATCTGTCCTTTTTTTGTTCTACCTACTTTAGAAATAAAGTTACGGCCGTTTTAAGTTAGCATAGTATGACAAAAGTGAAACCGGAAATGGCATTTCGAAACCGGAAGTTGATGTAAATATTGCAATCTATCAAGGAATTTCGATGTTAAAAATTATTAAAAATGACTAAAATTATTATTTTATATCTTTTATGCCTGATAATAAGTATATGTAGGTATTATTTCAAAATTTCTCTCATTAAAATTGACAACAAATGTGCTGTACTGAAGTTCTGTTTGTTTATTTTCTCCACGTTATTGATTACTTCTCAAGTGAATCATTTACGAGCTTTTTTCAACTTTTTTTGCTATATTCTAAATCTGTTTCTGGTTTTAGAATGCCCAAAACGAGATCTAAACGTTCCAAGAAACGCAGTTTTCATAGAAATAGATTTACTGAAAGTGATGATGTGAGTGCATCAACTTCAAATGTCACTACTGCTAGCACAGCGAAATTGAACCTTGACTGCTCTTCTTATGTTGATATTCTGAAAACTGATATCAACAATAACTTGACAGGAAATCGCATAATTGACTTATCAGTTTTATTTAATATATTTTCTGTCCTTTGCTGTCCTGATTGCTTCTCCAATGGTTTGCATCTCAGTGAGGATTCAAAGTTTGGACTGTGTTCAAATTTTGTTTTGAAGTGCAGAAATTGCCCATTCATGAAAGGTTTTTCATCTACACCCAAAACAAACAAAAATAACAGTATAAACACATTTATTGTGTTTGGATTAAGGTTGATAGGATGTGGTTACACTGCAGGAAAGAAACTTTGTTCAACTCTGTGTTTACCTTTTTTATCTAAGTGTTCATTTCGTCACCAAGAAAAAATACTTCTGAACACTATTGAATCATGTGCTCAACTGAATTTGAATTCAGCTGCAAAAGAAGTTAGAGATATGAAAAAGGCCAATAACCGAGAAATAATCAGCTGTGGGGTTTCAGTTGATGGCACTTGGCAACGTCATGGGTACAGTTCATTGAATGGTTGTGTCAGTGCCATTTCTATTGATACTGGGAAGATTTTGGATATCGAAATCTTATCTCAATACTGCCGTGTATGTCAAACTAAAATCTCTAGGTGCACTAACAGTAGTAAAACCCACATATGTTTTAATCATAAAGGGTCTGCTGGCAATATGGAAGTGGTAGGAGCCTATCGTATATTTGAACGATCAGAAAGTTTACGGCAATTGGTATATAGTGAATATTACGGTGATGGGGATTCCAAAGGTTTTGACTCTGTAAAAGATATATATGGTGAGAATTCAGTTAAAAAACTTGAGTGCATTGGTCATGTACAAAAAAGAGTTGGAGGGCATCTCCGTAAATTAAAAAAAAAAACACAAAAGGGCTTAGTGGAAAAGGGAAATTGACCGATAAATTTATAGATAGACTGCAAAACTATTATGGAATTGCCATTTGCAGTAATGTGGGAAATTTGGAAAAAATGCAAAGTGCCGTCATTGCCTCTTTTTTTCACTGCTGTTCCGGCACCAATAGTCCCATGCATCGCCAGTGCCCTGAAGGACCAAATAGTTGGTGTAAATTTCAGAGAGCCAGATTTTCAGGCGTAGAACTTCAAGAAAAGAAACCAGGCCTATCATCAACTATCATAAATAAAATAAAAGGATCCTATATGGAACTGTGTGACCAAAAATTATTGCAAAAATGTCTGCATGGAAAAACACAGAATTGTAACGAAAGTTTTAACGGTGTACTGTGGAATGTTGTACCCAAAGAAACATTTGTTGAACTGCAAACTCTTAGCTTAGGTACATATATTGCTGTTTTAATTTAAAATTCTGGATACACTGGCTTATTACCAGTTTTTGAAAAATTAGGTGTGCCTATTGAGCCAGAACAAGTCAAAGGTTTCATCAACATTGATGATAACAGAATAGCCGATTCAATTCGACATTCTTCAGTGTCTGTAAAACTGTCCAGAAAAAAAAGAAGAGCATCTAGAAAGAATAAATCAGTGAAGGATGATATAAAGGAAGGTCCAACTTATAAATCAGGAGAGTTTTAGACTTGTTGAAAGATAATAATTTTGCTTTTTTCCAAAATGAAAATTTTAAAAGCCTTTTCTGAAGAATTCAATTTTTGCACTTTTTGCATTACCGTAAACACAATATCTCAATATGTTGTGAATATATTCTTATGAAATTTTGTAGAATTGTTTAGTATAATATTTTTAATGCTCTGAACTAAAAACTAAAATATAACTGCAGTTTTAGGCATTTTACAGGTATTCATAGACAAATTGAGCACATTTTTTTCAAAAAATTCTTGTTTATACAATTATTTTAGCCATATCTCAGAATATATTATACATATTCAAAAGATTTTAGTTCAAAGCATGCATATTGGTTATTACAATGTTCTTCTAAAATATTTTTGATTTATGATTGTAATTTTTTTCTCTACTATTGTTGGTGTAACAGTTAATTTTTCTGTTTTTTAACTACAATTTTACCTTTTTTTCAAAATGTTATGAAAATATTTTTTATTTTTAAATATTTTTCATTATTCTGTTACATATTGAAACTTAACCTAGAATAATAACAAGCATTTGAAGCATATTTTTAAAAAAAGGCTCCGAACCCAGTCGGATACCTAATGACACTTTAAGCAATTATCAAATTAGAACAAACACACTAGTTGTCAACTGTGGCTAAAAGTGAAATATCAGGTAAATATAAAAAAATTGGAGCCATTATAAAGATTTTAAAGTAATTTATATCATTCTAGTTATAAAATAAAATATATGTTAAACAAAAAGGAGTCAAAGCATTAGCTCCCCCCCTCGATTTGATGAACAATAATGCTGAGTCTTAAATTCAAAATCAAACATGATTTCTAAATAGCTTCAGTTACAATTACTTTCGAAATTGATGGAAAGAAAAAGATTTGAAATAAAGTTAACCGTTTGAATAAATGTAAAATATTTAAGTCATAAATCTGACATTGCATACGTGACAGTACTTCCATTTAGGTTAAAAAGTGTTTTTCAATTACAATGCTGTGAATATGCTGTGCCCAGAATAGAATGGTGCCATTCGCATCACATGAATAAAGCATGGCAGTTCTATTCGCAGAAGCATCTTGACATTCTCCCACGAGTGACGGCAAACCATTTTTCTACCTTACTATGTTTTATTTTGCTTACAATTCTGAACTTAGATGGATGCGCATTTTATAGATTTTCACATTTTGTTAGAAGTACTCCACTGCTTGTTTTCCTTTTTTTAAAGCAATTCTTCAAGTTAAAAGACAGCTTTCTTAAAGTGAAAATTCTTTTAAAGAAATTTTCTGATATGTTTGAAAGTTCCATAAATGTTGAAATGCATTTTTTAAACTAATGTTATAGATGTGCAATATGTTATTTACAAATAAACGACAATTTCTATATGTTTTTTTAAAAATAATTCACACGTAAATATATTTCTTAAAAGAACTGCTGTGCGTATATACATCAGCCAGAGTTTAAAGACGTAAAATTTGGTTCAGGGATTCTCGTAATGCTGACTAGACACCCCAAATTTTAAATTTTAAAATACAATACAGAATTTGATTTATTAAATATTTGATGATATTCTATTTAGGTATAGATTTGGATTTGAAAAAAATGTAGCTTAAAAATATTTTAATTCCAGAAATAATTTACTGAATTTTAAAATTAATTTTAAACAAGTTTTATTCAATAAATTTTTTTTAATTACATTATATAAAATCCCTGCATACCATCATTTTAATCAAATTCTTACATTTTATTAATCAATTCATTCCGGCATCTTTTTTCACATTTTTTGAAACAGATGTTTTAATTTATTTATCAAATTTAAAACAAAATATGTACTTTTATTTAGTTATTTTATTGCTGCTTCAAAGCCTTTGTTCCCCAGTTTGTGCTAGAATGCTGATAAAAGAGAAGAAAATTTTGCAAAGAACCGAAATGGGAAATATATATCATGAAAATTATGTTCCTATAATATAAGTTTTAGCAGCATTGTTTTCAAAATATATTCTAAAATTTGTTTAATATTTTTTTAATTATCTTCATTGATAATTATATATCTTCATTTATACTGTCCACTAGTTGCTTACTAAGCCCTAAAATCGATGATAATTACCTTTCGATCAGTCTTTCCTTTACAAGAAATTAAAGAATTTAAAATTTTTTTTCTTAGCTTTGTATCGTTAGAAAATAATTGTTGTTATAATAAAAACAGACATATAATATTATAACGCTCTTTTTAATGTAAATAATCTATTCACCTATCTTCAGATTTTCGTTTGTAAATTTCACATGACCCAACCCTTTATATCTTCCTAAGTTCCTAAGTTGTTTGTCCAATAGGCTGTCTATCTGAACCTAAAGTAACTCAAAACTATATTTTTATGGACGATTTAAATTTGGTAACTAATTTGTATAACAAATTGCAAATTACTATTTCATTTTAAACTATTCGTTCTTTCATTCTTTCTTACTACTATTTCATTCTTTCTTACTACTATTTCATTCTTTCTTACTACTATTTCATTCTTTCTTACTACTATTTCATTCTTTCAGAGGAATTACTATATCATTCTTTCAGAGGAAGTCCATCTCGCCGAATACAAGTTAATACTATAACTAAAAAGCAAGGATAGCCAAATTTCTGAAAATTTAGTGCGTATATTTATCCTTCACAGTTTGGATTTCATATTTGGAAATTCGCGTAGATATAACATTAAGTATATTGGTTTTAAGAAAACATAATTATTTCATATACAAAAATCATTTACATACCTCAGTACTCAATTAGTATTTAATTCTGTTAATATGTCATTAATATTGAAATTTCACATTTTTATTTTAATTTGTGTCACAATTCTAGAAAAATTCTCTAAGATGATCATTCCAACCTTCTATATATGTACTGAATTTTGTAGCTGTGTGTGAAATGTTCAAACACGCAGATCACCAATACATGCTCGCCAATCGTCAGTAGTTATAAGTAAAGATCACAAAATTTATAACTATATTGAATAAAAATTAGCATATAAAAGTAATATTTTGCTTTAAATCTGTTTCCATAACTTTTTTTATGTAGATGGAGCCTTAGTTTTGCTTGTATCCATAATGTCATTGCTGATGCCGTGCAGGTTTCATTAGAATTTCATATTCCTTATACACATCACTAATTTCTTTTACTAAAAAAGATTAATAAATATATATAATAATATGAATGAAACATTAATTACATGTGAAGCCAAAATTAAATCAAGAAAGTTAGCATTTTTTCTAGAAATGATCTGCAGATCATAATTATTTCCGTTCTGTTAGTGTTATCTTAATTATTTCCATTTAGGTCTAAGTTAAGATTTAAATGGAATGTATAATGCAATTAATATTCTATTTAATTTAAGTTCACTTGATTGATACTCTTCACTAATTTAGCAATTTAATGTAGAGTTACAATTAAGCTAACTAAAAACTTTGCCAAAGATATAGTCCAAATTATGAAAGCAAGAATTAATTAAAAAAAATATCGATTAAGAAATGAAGAATAAAGAATCAAGTGATTTTGTTTTAGAAGGAAATTGCAAATTGAAAAGAGATGAAATAGAAAAAATAAGTGTTGCAAAAAAAGTCATAGAAAATATTTGATTGAAACTCAAATAAATTACAAAAATCACAAGTAGCATAAACGAAACAGAATAGTTCAACATTTCTTTCAATTTCCGTAGCAGTAAAATAAAATTTTTGAACTCAATATTTTTTCTTATCTTTATCTCGTTAAATGCATGCATTTCTGTCATCTATAAATTCTCTTTTAAATTTACAACATATATAAAATAGTTTTTAAAAATTTATTTTTCTTTGATTGCCTCCTTTATAGATTTAAAGTTCATCGATGACTTATAAAATAAACAACATAGTAGTAATGACATAACTCGTGTCAAAACTAAATTATTCCCTCTTTGATCTCTGTAAAATTACTGTCCTTGAATTCTGTGTTTTGTTCTTTTTCAATTTTGTAATATTGTTCTCTCTGAGTTTGCACATCTCATAGTAATTTAAGGTAAATATATTTAATAAATTTGAGTAAGCATTGGAGTATTATAAAAGTTTTTAATTTTTTTGCCGCATCATTAAGCTACAAGTAAGAATAGAGTTATATGTTACATTGAAATAAGGTGCATAAAGTTAATAATGGGACCATTTTTGACATATTTCTTTATTTCGTATTTAATCTCGGCTAACTTGAAGGTATATAATAAAATGCAACGTTATTTCAATGATTTCGTTCCGTTATACCATTAAAATAAATAGAGTAGTATAAGATTATTGCTAAAGATAATAGCCTGTAGTTTGAGCCTTTTTATATTTGCATAAAATGGCAGTTTGTATTGCACAAATGTACCAAGACGAAGAATCACTAGCAAAGCTATCAATGAATCCAAGAAAACTACTTTAAGCTTTAAATCACTTTTATGAACAATTTGTCCGGTGATTCATTAGAGGCGTTTAGGGTGAATATATTTTGTTAAGAATATTTCTTGCATTTCATTTAATGAAAGCAAAAAAAAAACCGTTTTTTAACGAATTAACTAAATGATGTAAAAAAGTATTCGAGTTTTTTGTTTCATGAATTTCATGCATTTTTTTTAATTTTATCTGAATACGACATCCATACACAATTCCAATAAAAATTTTGATAGAATTAAAAAAATATAAAAAACCTTAAAATCGTTTCCATTTATCAATAACATTTATTTCAGAATAATCAATAGTAATATATCTTCCCCAGTTTCTAAAGAAAAGTTTTGAAAATATTTTTTAAATATATATATATAAATATGGCGTGATGTTATGTTTTGCTATATATATATTAATTTAATTAAAATGTAGTAATTATCGAATGTTTGTGAAATAACATGTAACTAATAATTCAAAATATTCAAAGAATAATATAGAATAGAAATATATTTAAATATTCAATATATATATATATATATATATATAATAGAATTATAACGAATTTTCAATAAGAGAAAGGTTTCAATTAATTACTCAATTTTGAGACTAACAATTTCTATTGGATTGTTATTAATCTTGAGATTTTACAAAATGAATCTCTATTGTTATTTGATAAACGATAATTAAAGAATCACAAGAACCCTTACAATAAATGCAATTTAAAAATAGCGTTAATATTTTTTTAATATTTAATTTTTTTTCATGAATTTTAAAACTTTTCTTTATTTGAAACAATATTTTTTTGTGAAAATGATATGCCCTAATATCTTCAGATTTAGTTTCAATGGATGGATAAAGCATGGATGTGATGATTGATTCTCTTTTTTAAGAAATTTACCAATGTTTATAATATTTGAAATATTATTGATAAATACAAGGATTGATTGTTGAAAACATTTTGTAATAACAATAGAGAATCTGTATTCATTTATGTCTTCAAAGATTAAATAAAAAATAGCTAAAGTTAAAAAAAATGCACATTAAAAAATTGTAATATATGAAAACTATACAAGCCATATAACTGACTCAATCCCACACAGATAAATAAGGCACACGGTAAAATAATACTGAATGCACACGGATAATAATACTGAATGATCGGACCTAATTAAGGGCAGCATTGACAGGAATTATGGTTGGTTCCTCAGGGCCATCAATGACCACTACGAGCTTTCCTAATTAAGTAGTCCCTTTATCTATAAGAGGAACCAGTACCCAGCTTTTTCATGTACCCTGCAGGTTACGAGATCCAACCACCATGCCGGAAGCATATAATCCCCTTTTTAAGGAGCAAGAAGCCCTCCCCAGGGGGTGCGGGAAAATAATGCAAAAAAAATCAAGCTTTATACAAGCTATTTTATACTATACAAATAATGAAATCATATTTAGGAAATAAAAATTATATAGATACTTACAATTAATTCAGAGTTTAGAAAACTTATAAAGAATTCTCTTTCAGAATAATGGTAAAGTATACACTGAAGTGACAAAAGTCATGGGATGACTGTTAATATCGTGTCGTTCCTCCTTTTGCCCGGCGAAGTGCAACAACTCGACGTGTCATGGAGTCCACAAGTCGTTGGATGTCCTCTGCAGGAATATTGAGCCCTGCTGCCTGTATAGACGTCCATAATTGTGAAAGTGTGGATGGTGCAGGAGTTTGGGCACGAACGGACCTTTCGATGATGTCCCATAAATGCTCTGTGGGATTCATATCGGCCGATATAGGTGGCCAGATCATGCCCTGGAATTGTCCGGAATGTTCTTCAAACCAATCGCGAACAGTTTTGGCCCGGTGACATAGAGCATTGTCATCCATAAAAATCCCATCGTTGTGTGGGTACTTGAAGTCCATGGATGGCTGCAAGTGATCTGTAAGCAGCTGAACATAACCATTCCCAGTCAATGATCGGTTCAGTTTCACAAGAGGACCGAGTCCATGCCATGTAAAAACAGCCCACACCATTATGCAGCCACCACCAGCTTGAACAGTGCCTTGCTGACAATTTGGGTCCATGGTTTCGTGGGGTCTGCGCCACACTCGAACTCTACCATCAGCTCGTAACAACTGAAATCGTGACTCATCTGGCCACGCCACGGTTTTCCATTGGTGTAGGGATCATTCGATATGCTCACGAGCCCAGGAGAGTCGCTGCAGAGGATGTCATGCTGTCAGCAAAGGCACTCGAGTGTGTGTTCTGCTGTTGTAGTCCAAAGAAGACAAATTTCGCCGCACAGTGCTATCGGACACGTCCCTCGTACGTCCCACATTGATTTCTGCAGTTATTTGACGAAGTGTTGCGTGTCTATTAGCATTGACCATTCTACACAGACGTCGGCGGTCTCGGTCGTTATGTGCAGGTTGTCTCCCACTGCGCTGTCCATGATGGGATTGGATGCCTGAAATTTCATACTCTCAGCACACCCTTGATACTGTGGATCTTGGAATGTTGAATTCACTAACGATATCCACAATGGAATGACCCATGCGTCTAGCTCCAACTAAGATTTCACGTTCAAAGCCTGTTAATTCTCGTCGTGTCGCCATAAATCACGAAAAACCTGTTCACATGAATAACGAACACAAATGAAAGCTCTGGAAAACGAACTGCGCATTTATACTTTTTCGCTGCGATCCTACTACCATCTGTATATTTGCATATTGTTATCCCATGACTTTTGTCACTTCAGTGTATATTGCAAGTAAAATATATATTCTTAACGGAATCCATGGAAATAAAAAGCACGGTCCGGACGGTATCAAACATTTTTAGAGTTCATATGGCTCGTTATTCAAGGGGGGAGGGGGTAAATTTGTTTCCTAAATCAAATGATTGTTTTATATAACAGATAAATATAAGGAGCTATTTTTATCTACACGATTAATTCCACCTGTAAAGGCCTTCTATAAGGTACTAGATAAAACATGAATAATTAAATAATTAACTAATCAAAATTTTAGAAATTCAGGTAACTATTTAATTACGAAAAATGTACTTCGGATTTTATCGCTATTTTTTTATGTTAGAAATTTGAGGCAAGGTATGTGCTTTTCGGTTATTATTATTATTAATAATAATATATTTGAATAATAATAATACTAAATTTGAATACATACTATATTGAATTATTATGTATATAGTATATTATTTAATACTATATATAGAATATTTTTAAAACTTTTTTCAAGGATAGAAATATAAGAGAAATTCTAAAAACAGGACGATAAGAATCTCTTTTATAACTTCAAAATTAATCAAACAAGAATTAATCAAAGGCATATAATTTTATAATAAGGCATATAAATCGATTACCTGTTTACAAAAATTATTAAACCTCAATCTGACCGTCACTAAAACCCTGTGAATTCCAGATTCCATTTCCTAGTTCCATTAACCTCTCTAGTTAGATCAATGATGGTAATCCGGCAAGACTTCAACAGTTCATTAGCGAATTCTAAGAGAAGATATGTGATGGCCCAATTTATATCATGGACGATCACATACCCCATTGAGCGCCAACGTCGTGAGGATCGTATTTGATTTCTGAAATTTGAATCTGTTTGTTTGCTAAATATTAGTTTCGGTACTAATCGGATAAAATTATATTACCACAACATTATGAATACGAAATAAAAAAATACTAACATCAGATATACTACAAATGATCTTATAACGGCGGTGCATCTTTCAGCAGTAAAATAACTTTATTAATAGAATTGACAAAAGTTTGTTTTTAGAGTGCGCATTTCCTGTTTAATGTCAGGAAAAATTTAAAATAATGATAATAATAATTCTCGAAATTTTTTGGACTAATTAGCAAAAAATAACCAATCGGGAATTTTGTTTCTGAGAATAAATTGCCTTTTAAATATAACATGTATTCAAATGCTAATTCCTCAGTCAAATGCAAAATTATTAGATCTATTTCATATTTTAATATAACAGAAATGCGTATGATAGATTAAAAAACAGTTCACTTTTTGCAGTATTTTTTATTTCATGTTCACAAAATTCAAGTTTTCTAATTGATTTTATATTTATTTGAGATATTATTATTCCAAATATTTATATATTAATTATATTATTATACTATTTTTAACATTTTTAAAGTCTTGTCATTAATTAATCGATTTATTTATTTACATTTGATTACATAAACGTGATAACACATGTTGATGAATTTCAGAAAAATAATTATTTAAATATACTGTAATACTTAAAGTGATAAATTATAAAGAATTCCAAGAATATAGAAAGTAAGATCAAAATATACATTTTTCAGTACGTTAATAAAAGTTTAATTTTGAAAAAATTATTTTATGCCCAGCTTGTTCTGTAATGAACAAAATGTTATGAACCTCTTCAGCAGATAGGATTTAGTTAATAGTGAAATAAATATTGAAGTTTAAAATTAGACTTAAGATCACATTTTATTCTATCACGCTTCCTTCACCAGATCTGAATTGCTAAATAATTCATGCTTTTCTCTCGATGTTATTGACTTCCCTATCTATATTATCGACTTTTCACTCTATGTTACCGATTTCCTTTCTATATTATTGACTTCTCTATTCGTAATATAGACTTATCCCTATACATTATCGACCTCTATCCGTAAAATAGACTTCTCTCTCTGTGTTATCGACTTCCCTTTGTTTTTGAATTCACTATCTATGGAAGCGACATAATTTCTGTATTATCGACTTGAGATGTAAAATTTACACGAAGAGATTGAAAAACGAGACATTTCAGGTTAAAAGAATTCAGGTAGATTCTTTTATGAGAATATTTATCATTTCTTTCTTGTTTAAGGATGTTGTAATTTAACATCTGTGATTAGTTAACAATTTATCCTCAACCAATAGACTACGCATCTTTTTGTTCCATTTAAATGGAGGCTTTTTTTTTGCTGACTATCCACATTATCACCGGTTTCCAAGTTTATGCTTTAACGAATTAAGATTTCTTCTCAAACAATAAGTTAGCCTTTAAAAAATTGAGAATTCTGAGAAAACAATGACTAACTTACATAGTAAAACAAAATTTCAAACTTGAAGAAAGCAGCGAAAGAACTTCTTCAAAGAAACTGTAACCCTTTCAACAGTGCTCTCTTGGTTATACACTATTAATGCTCAACCCCATTAAAAATAGTGGTATTCTCTTAGTAGATTAATTCATATAAAATCTTTCAGGGTAAGTACTATATTTATTAATTTTGCCGTTCTTTAAAAGCTGATTTTTTTGTCGTTGCTGTTATTGTTTACATCTACTGAACATGCATAATAAAAACTTGCCAGTGAGCGCGCTTAGTATTTTTTTAAAAGTTTCAAAATATGTCAAAATGTTTTTAATAAATGGGATAAAAATGTCTTTGCGTAAATCATACTGTAAAGAATTTAAGAATTATCGTTGTTTATAAATCAGATGACAAAAAAACCAAATTACATTAAATTTTTTTCATTACTTTAAAATGATTTTTCCGTACATCATTTAGTCTCCTTTTCTCTGCATTTAATTTCAACGTTTTAGAAATTTTAATTTAACAGTAAATTGCTTAGTATTTTTCTAATTAAACATACAATTATTTATGTCATATTCTGTATAAAAAGCTTTAAAGTTCTTATTATTCAACTTTAATCACTGAATTTTACAAAAAGTTAGTTCTTTATGGGAATCATTAAATAAATTACTTATTTTAATTTTTAAAATATTGTTATGAATATTTTTATTTATACTTTGTAACCTTACTATATAATTTTACTTACTTATATACCTTACTTAGTAGATAAAATAAAATATAAAGATAATGGATTCTTTCTTTGTTTATTATAGTGAAAATAATATTTAAAATGATTGTCTAATACATAGTAATTAGTAATTATATTTGTAATAGTAATTATATTTTGTAATTGAAAAAATTATACGTAACTAAAATTAAAATATCAAAATAAATTTCCAAAGATAAACTTTATTTTTATGTTTTTAAACTAATTATTAAATTATTAAAAGAATTAAAATATGAAATTTCTCAAAACAAATGTAAGAAAAATAAATAAACATTCCATTAAGTAAACACCACAAGAATTAATCAAACAAGTGAAACTGGCAAATTTACATTATATAATTGCATTTTATTTACATGATAAAATTAATATCCATGAGAAATATAAAGCAATATCTGTGCATGTATTAAAAGATATAAAATATCATTATAATTTTCATCTTCAAAATATTATATTTGATGTTTTATTATTCTATAGTTTTTTCCGTATTAATCTATCAAATGTTTTATGATGATTCCTTTCAATTATTTTTTTATTACTGTAAATTGGAACTAATTCTTGAATTTATTTTGAACATTAAAAAATTGCATTCTATGCTCGCATCAAGGAAAAAAATTAAATTTTGAACAAAGGTCGATGCAAAAGAATTCTTAAACTTAGGGGCAGTTAGTTATTAAAAAAAGTTTACTGTTATTTACAAAAAAGGAAGTAGTTGATATCTTTATATCTACATCCTATCAGCAATTTAATTCACTTCAGATATCTGTAAAAGTAATGAACATGATTAGATGTTGTTAGTAAAGTGCAGTTTGAAAATAGTTTTGTTGAAACAAGTTTGAAAAATTGTGATGTTTAGTTACTGTGCATAATTAAACGTTTTAAGGTAACTTATAAATCAGATGCTATCACTTATTGAATACGACCGACCACCAAGACTCCACTAAACTAGGCGGTATCGACAAGATTTCTTGTGACCGACTGCTTTATTTAGCATTGTGTATCCTGAAATTGACCGATTTGTCAAACTGTCATTCTCTTCGAGGCAATTAGTCACAAATTGGCTAATTACTGTCCATCTTCCTATTATATAAGGAACAGGACATCACTAAAAGAAAATCTTCACGAAATTCTCAATATCTTTCTAAATAGATGTTTCCACTGTGTTTCAAGGAATGATGTCCTACGCATATCTGGAGAGTGATGGCTAGAATTTCTTTTGATGGCAATCTCTTCTCAGAGAATGGAATTGAGCAGCTTAACTTTCATATTACAAGAAATTTCAATAAAGCATTTTTTTAAATAAATGGATATTTTTAATTTATACATTTATTAAAAGTGTGTTATAATATTATAATTTATTTATTTATTTTTATTTTTTACCTAATATAATTTATTTTTGTTTTCCATTCAATAATTAATATATGAATTTTCAGATATAAACAGCTATATAGAAGCTGACTAAGTTTTATTCGGTATCTGAATTTTTTTAAATCCAATAGATTAAAACATGAGAGCGCGATAGACACGAAGACTCAATTGGAGAATTATCATAGTAATGATTTTTTAATAAATTCCAGAAAGAAAAAAATATATAAAAAGAAAAGGAAATCTTCGATCTTAAACTTCAAGGTATCATGTGAGAGCATTATTATTTTATTAGTCATCACCCAATTTAAAACAATCACGAGATAGCGTCGTGTAGGGAAAGTGTGGA
>JAOUZG010015312.1:187353-206033 GCA_026289955.1 Argiope argentata | reverse complement strand
CATTTCAATTTTAATTGAAATTGAGACTGATTTTGTTGAAAACTAAGAAAAATAATAATCTTTAAGTTGATTCGTTATAACGCTGAATTTTTAAGGAAAAAATTAACTCAAAACAACAACAACAAATTCTTTGATTATATTCATAATACTTATTCTACAATAATTTCTACCAACTATTAATTTATCTTATGTCAAGTATTGATTCAATTTTGTTCACACTCAAATAAGAATAAATTACTACTTATTTAAAACTAATTTTGAATTACATTAATTAATTTTGACTTATATTATTAATATGGTATATTTTCTACTTAAATAACATGGAGATTTGAAAATGAACAAACTCATTTCAGACGCATTTCTCCTTATTCAAAATCAATAAAAATTATTTACTTTTTACAAACCCCCATGGAAAGAATCATATATTATACTGGAGAGCACAAATAGCATATTTCAAATCCTTCACAGTTATTTAAAATTATATTTTAGATTTTTTTTATGGTGTATTGTTTCGTATAAATACAAGTACATTTTGTTTAAGAGATATATTTAACACAATACGTATTTTTTATTATTTTACAATATTATTTAATTTATATTACATGCAGTCTCAGACACCAATAAAATATGCTTATTTGTAAAAACTTTTTGGTAGAAAATTAGAAAAATGAATCTACATTGTATACAATGGGAGTCATCGTTGTATTCTACAAAGAATTTATGACCCTCATATGCATTATACCCATTACAATGCAAACGTTCAAAACGATGATTTTTGTCGATAAATATTATAAAAGAAATCAAGATGCTCTCGTTCCTTCTACTAAATTAGATGCTTTTGAGCCAAAACATTTTGTTCTTTTATTTAATTCATTTTTGAGTAACGTAACATTTCTTGGCAACATAGCATAGAATGTTTTTAAAAAAATTTTTAAAATTTTTTTAAGCTTTTGCACAAATTTAATCGCATGTTTAAATACTTAATTTACCAGAATGAAGTTAAATCGTTTTAAATTTTTATAAATATTTTTGTATGATTTTAACATGAGCATTTCTCATGTATCTATCCTTTAATTTCAAAAGTATGGAACTATTCAACAAACAAGAAGATACTTTCTCTATTATTATAATCAATTCTTCTGTATATCAGACACTAAAAGAAGTTTCTTTACATCCAGAATGTCTGCGTAAAGCAACAGGTGTTCATTTGGTATTCCAGTTACCATTTTATGTGTATCTCTTAGAGAACAGAATCTTTTATAGTAACTCAACAGAAAATAGAATTAATCTTATACATTGTGGCTCAACTTGCTCAATATCGAGTTCGGTTCTTTGTAATCTATATCATTAGCATTTTCTGTCAAGCGAATCCGTGTCTTTTTCGTGGTTCTTTCTTCGAGATCATATTTCATTTTCTTCCATTTTGCTGGCGCGAGAGTTCAACAATCTATCTTGGCATTTTTTTCACTCTTAGAAGTTATATATATATATATATATATATATTGGATAAAAAGAAAAAAAAAACATATTTAACTAAAATCAAAAGTGTTTAACGTAAGACCATACACATAAAAAGAAAATATTTTTTAATCATAAAGACAGAATAAAATTTCAATTTTGTGAAAGTTCTAGCAATTTAATAAATTTAATAAATGAGTTAAATTTAACAAATTATAAAATAAGAAATTGTACTTACTGTATGTATTTATAGAAACATGCTAATTTCTCTAAAGCATTAGTTTACATTGGAATTTGCTAAACAAAAAACATTATTTTCCTTTCAAATAAATTTTTTTTTGAAAACAATTTTTGGACGTGAGATAAAGTTATTATCTTATTTAAGATTTATATATTTAATAAATTACCAGATTCACTGTGTGCATGCACGAATTATTATATAAAGCAATATTTCTCTGATATTGTTAATATATTGTACATCATTCAATATATATAGTGAAATTCAATTAATCTAAGCTAAATTCTTAAGAATCAAATTATAGTCTTAATTTTTTTAAAAAAAATATTTTGCATCTTATGAATAACTAAACACCAGTTCAGTTGTGCTGCAATTTTAATTCAACATTTTTTTTAAAATTTAAACTGTCAAATAGTAAATAGGGTCCCTCTTTTTTTAATATATTGCGTAATAAAACATTAACGCAATTCCTAATGTCATTAAAAATTAACGTCTTTTCAATGTCATTACAACAATAAAAAGTACATATAAAAATTTTGTGGAAATATGTGTTTTCAAAAATGTATTCAATATTGAAAAAATACATAATAATTTTTTTTAATTTTATAAAAAATTGCTTTTTAATTAAATTTTTTGGGTAAGTATATTTTGGGTAAGAAATTAAAGCAGAGTGATTTATGATTTTATTTTATTAATTAATTGATTTTATCTAATTAAAACTGATTTGATTGCTTGATAATCATTGATTTTTCATTAATCAAAATATGAATACTCTGTCACCGACATGCGCATTATCTAAAACATGTGTTTCTAATTAATTTAATCGGTCCGATCGAAGACCTGATCTGAAAAATAATACAAAACACAGATAAATAAACTTTCTTGTACCTGCATTCTCCTTTATTAATGGTAGAGAAAAGGAAGTTAATATTCCTTTAATTATCACTCCTTAAATATTTGGTCTTTAACTATTGAGTCTTTCTTTGCTAAAATTTTATTCTAAATGTTATGCTCGGTAACTTGAAAGGAGAATGATATTAATGATAAATATTAATTTAAAATTATTAAATAGCACTTTCAAACAGTTTCAAAGCAAAAGAAACCTACAAAAATTAGTTATTTAAGTTACTTTACCATAATATTTTATTGTGAAAATGAAACCAATGTCTTTAGGTTAAAATATTCGAGATCATAAATTAAAATCAACTGGAAACAAATAAGAAGATAAATAATCATTAGCGCCTAAAAAATATTTACAATTTAGCATTACATACATTTTTCATCCAAGTGAATTATACAGGAATTAAAGGATAATTTGTAATATTTGATATCAATGGACAATGCGTTGATTTAAACATATAAATACATATTAAAATCAACATATAAAAATTGTGTAGTTATTTCAATGGACTTTGGAGTATTTAAAACTTTTACCAGCTAGAATATATGATTAAAATAATATAACGATTAAAATATTAATAATATGATAACTGACTCTAACTAGAATATACGATTAAACATATGTTCAATCATCACTTTTATCGGTATTTAACATTTTATGTTGTAAAGAAAAAAGAGCATTTATTTCACACTGTAGTGTCAAAAGTCTTTTCCATGCATTAAGCTGTCAATTAACAATATCCCCTAAGTACTACCTCTTAATTTTTTATAATTTTTGTGAAAGGCTGTCTAAAACTTCCATAAATGTCTAAAAAAAAGCATATTTGATAAACTTTTTAGATTATTCGCTAATCTTATACATTTTTTTTCCAAAATGAAGGTATTTTTTATCTATATATTTTAGAAGTTTACAATATGGTTGATTAATAACTGTTATGTATATAAATGTATCGTAATTATTTTAGGTAATAAAACCTTCTATAAAACATTATTTTTCTAAAATTTTATACCAAATATTGTTTTATTTTCTAATAATTTGTTCATTTAATTTTTGTTTATTTATCCAAGTATTCTGAATTAACATGTAAGAAAAACTTTTTTTTCGGTTTTGCTATTAATAAATTTCAGCATCAAAATTTATTTTGTTTTAAAAATTTTGGCAATACGGGTGATTGTGAATCATGACGGAAAAAAAACCCAACCATAATACTTGATGATGATTTATAACCCGAAGGACTGGTAATTCTAGTACTAATATAGGCCCTATTTCATCCACATTAGAAAGAGTAAAATGCACAGAATACTGCCTTCCTAACTGGAATGCTCCATTTGGAACTTTTGATTGAAACCTTTAATCAGACACGACAGGATTGTTGTATCCCATTGAGTCACCAATATTGAGTCACCTAAGAGGGAATCGACTTCCTAAGTTAAATTGCTACATGTTCCTAAACTTGTGTCCCTCCCTTATTTTTAGGGTTAAGCTCAGTATATTTCTTTAACAACAATTGATGAGAATTAAGTTTGAAAATAATGATATCTGAAATTATGTAATGCCATTTCAATCACAAATTTCATTTCTTCATGATTGGATGAATATAATATTATGTTGTTATTTAGAAAATACAATCTTTTAAAAAATATTCCTGAAAATTTGAAACTATTAAATTAGTGAATAAAATAAGTAAATTGTTGAATGTAACATTCTTGTACATTCGAAACATCGTAAATTAGATTAAAACAGTCGTATCAATAAAGTTGGCACTTTTCCGTTAGTTTTAAAAATCGTTAAAGAATATTTAATTCTGTCAAATTCCTTAAGCGATTTTAAAGGGAAAATCACCAAGTAATGTAGAATTCCGCCAAATTTCCTTTTCTATTTTTCACTGGTGCCTATTTAATGGAAAAGTACCTAAATGTTTAATGTTAGTACAATAGAAGTTATTTCCCTTTCATGAGTGTATGTATTACTTACTATTCATTTAGAAATAATAAACTTTAAAATGTTTCAAATATACTGTAAATAAGGAAATTATTATTGCAATATTTTGCAAGGAGTTATTCACCTTTCTAGGCAGTAAAATCAGTTTCAAGTTTTTTGCTGCATCTGTCATGAACGTCAATTATAATATTATGATGATTATTTATATAATTCAGTAGTTTCTTCTCAAATATTAGATTACTGTTCGAATTAAAGATGCTAAATATAAGCATGAAATGAATTTTATGTAACTTTCATTATTGGTAAGAATGTTCTCTGTACTTTTCTAAAGTTAATTCATAAACTCATACGTTTCATATTTTTAGGAGCATATCTAATATGGGTGAAGGCAAAGGATGTAGACGATGATTTGATGGAGAGACTCGATCCATTCATGACTAATGTTCGATTGTTACAATAACAGTGACGTGGGAGTTATTTTTATCATTCATCTAAAGGTTACAGATGTGTTTTGATGTATATTGTTCATTTATTTCCTCTGTATTTTTCGAGAAAAATTACTACAGAATATATAGTAAATTATGTATAAAATATTAGAGTGGAAGTTACAATTATCTCAAGAAAATTGTCTAAATTATATTAAGTGGAAAACAGAAAGATAAAACAACACAGTATTGTTAAAAAGAATAGTATTTCAAAACACAAATGAAAAACACCACATAATTGTTAAAAAGAATAGTATTTCAAAACTCGAATGAAAAACATCTTTTAAAAGAGATAGTAAACTCTACTCTCGGTTCTGAATCCAGAAGAAAATGTTTAACAAGTGTTCTTAGTATTTTATTCGCCATAAACATTTATCACTACTCCTCAGTATCTTTTTTGAGTTCATGAGGGAGATATATATAAAAAAAGAAAAGCTATAAAAATTCTCACAGTTTTATGGGTTTTTTTCATTTTTTTCTTCTAAGCATTAATGTGTATTTATGATGCAGAAGTCTTCAATTAAAAGCTTCCAATGAGAAAAGATGTTAAGGGAAAGATAATTTTTTTAAAAAATCAAAAGATATTTAAAGCTTAGTACTTATTTATTCACGTAAAATGCTAAAAAAATCCATATAGATTTCAAAAGAAAGTAAACAAAAAGAAAAGCTATAAAACACTGTTAATATTTCAAAGTTTTGAGGAAATAATAAGCCTATGTCCATTGTTTCAAAAGTTTTATAGAATTTTTTGTAGTTATCAGAAGTTAAATTTTGTTTTTACACAAAAATAATCAATATTTCAAGTTAATTTGCTGTTCTGAATAGCAAAGGGATATGGTAGTCTGGGAAATTTCAATGAAAAAAAATTTATCACGGGATATCAAATTTGAGGTTAAAGAACTAAACAAAGAATGTTTAATAATAAACAAATCATTGCTTTTGAAAAATTCTAAAAAATTGAAAGGAATTGCTGTCGAAAGATTAATGAACATAGTTTTATTCCAGGAGGTCCCATTCCATATTATTATTCATGTCAAGAAAAACCTATAATTTGGGAAAAACTAGGTTATTTTTTTAAAAAATAAACTGAATAATATTACTGTAATGCAATTACTTATGTTTTGCATGAAATTTTCGATCATGGTAACAGCCTGTATTTTGATTAAAAAATATTATTTTTTTTCTGTGATTCAATTCTATAACCTGAATAAGTATTAGAAACTACTTTATTTTGAATTTATAAAATATACCTCAACAACTATACAAAAAAACGAGGTTAAAGGTGTTGTTTTAAATGGCGTACTGGGAATAGCGTGCTGCGAAAGGAAGGACATTTTAAAATATTTTAGATTGAAACAGAATTTTTTTTGTCTGATAAATGCATTAAAGGACAGCAATACAAAACTATCACGCAAATAAAGAAAAGTTACATGCAAATTCCAGTTCTAGGGACTACTATAAGTTCGTGGAAAATATGTTTTTAATGATGGATCACCAGGGAAATATTTTCATGTTACCATAACAATTGCATGTCTTTATAGTTTTGCAAAATAGCATGCATTTTCCCGAAGTATACAATAACAATGATGATTCATTGGAATCAAAACTTTTATTCATCATGAAGCACATCGATCATAATTTTATATAAACATATATTTTCCGTTCTCGTCATTTGACCATGGTTTGAATTTACGAGATACGTCTCTAAATAATACTAGTGTTGTATTAAAACATGGGATGTTAATATAATTATACTAACCTGACTTAGAGTGGAAATATGACAAAAAAATTAAGGAAAAGTTTTAATATTTATTAAGAATGAAAGTTTAAATCACCTATTTTTAAAACTTATAGTTTTCTAGTACATCCATAATAATAATTTTGGATACATAAGGTTTTAAAAAATTAATTTCATCTGAATTACATTGTAGGCCTTGAAGAAGAATTTATCGTCCCTTGCATGAAGAAATGGAATGAAAATTTCTGACAATATACTTGTTCTCTATATTTTTTTTTCTATTTCTAGAATACCGATTGAATGACAAGATATCTGAAGAAAGTTCACTAAAGAAGAAAAAAATTGAATAAATAGAAAATATGTTAATAAGATTTTAAATTATAAGCGGTGATGTGTATTTCCTTATATAAGGATTTTTGATGATTGTCAAGAAATCTTAAAATATTTTAATACAAGGTGAATTTTAGTATATATAATTTCTTGTATCTCAGAAAAATCTCTAATTATTTGGATCAATTTTTTCATTTAGATAAGGCTTTGCGTTTCCAGTTTACGGTGTCTTTCGTAAAAAAAATGCAATTTTACGAACAATTTTTTCAAATAAATAACTGTATGAGTATTTTGCTACCTGCTTTCCAGCTGAGAATGTTATCTAGCGCCATCTCATAAATGTTTGAAGTAATTCTGGTGTTAGCATAAGATGATAGCAGATCAAAATTGTGTGAGATAGCGCGTATGAATGTGAGATGAGGTAAGACTCAAAAATATTATCAGAATGTGATTCGCTACTAAATATTGTTACAGGCGGACAAGAGCCGTTAAAGCATGCCGAAGTTGGTGACGTATCATGAGGAACTTATCACCAAACGGTTTGGTTTGGCGAGAGGAATAGTCTGGTAGCCGCTGGACCGTACACGAAGCCCTTCGTGTTTTGGGGTGCTCGCTTGCTCTGCTATATAAGGGACGGATTGCCATAATTTCGGCAGTTTCCTCTCGGAAGAAAAGCGTTTCGCTGGATTAACGGATTACTTTACTTGCTTGTTATTAGTGAGTTGTGTTAACGTTATATTATTGAGCTCCTGCGATTTACTGTTTACTGCGCTATACGATAGCTGCTTTGCAATCTGTTTGTATTGTGCGTAAGCCTTGTATTTATGCTGTGAGTGACTGTTGACTGCTGGGTTGTTTTTTTATCTGAAGTTTTACTTTATCGATTCGTCCTGTAAATACTTGTAAATAGCTGTAAATAAATTTGTTTGTGCTGTCATCAAGTAAAGTTCATTCAATCCGAACCAGCTACGCTAAAAACGTAATAATATTTTCTTCGAAGAAATATTATTTTAACAACATAAATAGAAACTCTCAAGTGAAGATTGATCTTCTAAATATTTAACATTATATATTGTGACCTGAAATTTTAATACAATTTTATTTATTGTGTTTTCTCAGATGTTTTAGAAAAAATTCAGATTTCTTAATAATAATGGTTAATATATGTACAATTTTCTATTACTGTGTGTTTTTAAAAATTTCCGATTCATAGTTATTTTTTACGTTACTTTAAAAGAGATCATAAAAATAGTTAGAATAAACAGATATATTCTTAGCATGAACATACAGCTCAATTCTTTTGAAGTCATAACTAAGGATTTAGTTGTGCTTAACGGTGCAAATCTTTCTTTCTTAATCCTTCGGCCATGAATCTACTTAGATATTATCTTTGGGAATATTTTCGGTTAGTTATAAGCTGGGGATGATTCATACATCATAATAAATATTCTTTTATAACCAGCTCTATCTCATAGTCGATTGGATATTAACTGTTATCCCATTTAGTCCCTTAGAATTGGGCACATCGTTATATTAATATTTTATATATGTCATCAAATTCAGTATTCTCTTGGAATTTTCCTATTTTATTTGATCCAACAGTGATTTAACGTTGACCGCACAGAACAACTTTATATAATACAGAAAATAGATAGATAAAATAGAAAAAAATAGATAAAATAGAAAAAAATTGATAGACGAAATAAAACTAAATTGATTGTTGAAATAGAACAGAATAAAAGGACTTTATAAATGTAATAGTATGATTCAAGATTGAATTAGGAAAAAAAAACGAATATTAAAGCTAGTACTTCTTCGAAAAGCTACTTCTATGTAAAACTTGTTAAAGGAAAGTTCTTTTCAAATGTATAAAAAGAAGCATTGAACAACTTGAAGAAAAACTAAGCTGAGTGACTTGGCGTAATTTTTCAATAATGCACACCTACATTTCATATTATTATCCAATATAATTTCTAATTATTATATTCCCTAAGGGAAATGTTCATAGCAACATATTTGGCGGATAGCATTTGCAGTCTTTTTTCGATATAAGTTAGCAGATGCATTGAAGAAAATAAGGCTTTTATCACAATGTCCTATATGAAAAAGCTGATGCGAATATATTTATTGTCTTTTAGAGTACCATAAATATGCTAATATTCAGCATTCATTTTTATTAAAAAAATAAAATCACAAACAAATTCCATAATCAGATTACAAATTTCCCTATATTTGAAGCAGAAAAATAGGTCCCTATTTCACTAGAGTAAACAATTTATTTTTTGCTAAGTCTGCATTCAGGAGTAAATTTATAAAACTATAGTTATTCCACAGTGAAATTTTAACATGATTATATGCAAAAGTACTCATAATTCTTTATAAAAATATGAATTTTAATATCAAGATCATTATATTAATTTTTATAAAGAGGATTTCGGTAACTTACCTATAAATTTTAAAAACTTCACCAAACTTTGCCTCAGCACTTGATAAGATGAAAAGTTCCAAAGGGGAAATTTTTCCTCGCAAAGATTTCCCTTCTGAACTTCTTATTTATGGCTGTGAATTTTATGCTGATAGATAGGAGATAATAAGCGGCATATCTTGGGAATGGGATTCGACTAACCGATTAATAAAAGTTGTTTTCAAGCTTCATTAAGTCTTAGATGCTTCGAGAAACTTGATAAAATTTATTTTGTTATTCTCTGCATATTTAAAGAAAACATAATAACTCCATCCTACCTGATTTTTGTATGAATAAAATTTTAAATCCGGTTTAAAAGTTATTTTTTCTGAGGTACTTTTTGTAAAGGGGTATTTTATTTACCCAGTCGGTATTAAAATCTTATCTCCCTGGTGTTAAATAGCCATTAAAGTGTAAAGGGGGGAATTGGCTGTACTATGTTTTGTAGAAATTTAACTTTAAATTCCTTTTTATTATCTATTTAAAACCTATATAAGATAACTTCCATTGAAAATATTCTACTCATCTTCTTTTTACTTTTTTTGTACATGGAGTACAGAGAAAGTATTGTATACAATAACAAAAAATGATGAATCGATGAGCTCGTCAGTTTGAAAACGCATTTTCAGCATTTTATCTGCCTCATTGTCTGTCAGTCAAGCTGTCTTCTAATGTGATTATTCAAACATGTTTTTAGCTAGACAGATGTGGTTTGATATATGCTCAAGATCACGTGATACAAGTTCGGACAAAATCCATTCATAGGAAATATGTCTCTTTTGGATGTTCCACTACAAGTAAATTCAATAAATCCAAACCGTTAGGTAGATAAAATTTGATATGTAACTTCAGTAAAAAATATCATAAGTTCAATAAGCATTTGAAAATACTTTTAGAAAGTGCTTATCAAACCTGAATTGAACCTAATTTGTCAAAGGATCGACCAGTTCTCACTTCATAATTTTGCACGCATATAAGCATAATAATTTATGAACGGAATGGCTTAAAACAAAGAAATTCTGTTGATTATCTTTTGATTACAATCGTTACAAGAAATTCTGTTGATTATATTTTGATTATAATCTTTACAATAAATTCTGCTGAATATCTTTTGATTACAATCGTCACAAGAAATTCTGCTGATTATCTTTTGATTACAATCGTTACAAGACATTCTGCTGATTATCTTTTGATTACAATCGTTACAAGAAATTCTGCTGATTATCTTTTAAGTACAATCGTTACAAAAAATTCTGCTGATTATCATTTGAGTACAATCGTTACAAGAAATTATGTTGATTATCTTTTGATTACAATCGTTACAAGAAATTCTGTTGATTATCTTTTGATTACAATCGTTACAAGAAATTATGTTGATTATCTTTTGATTATAATCGTTACACTGTGTTAAATTTTGGTTTCATTCAGTCATGAAAAAAGTCTGTTCAGAATAAATATTCACACGATAGATTTAGCAACAATGCGTGATTCCCAATCAAGATCAATATTTTTTTAGCTATTGTTTCCCATTGCGATTCTAGCATTTGATGTTTCATTCAAAATTTTGAACATTATGTTGGAGGAAAGTCTTAGACTTTATTGGAGGGTATGGCTCAAAGTTCCACATATTTGACTCACGGTAGTTTTTTTTTTTTTTTTAGTAATTCAATTAAAAGAATTTTAAAATCATGGTTCATATATTTCAATATGCGTAATAGTGATGTAAGTGACAGTATCAGGGAAGAATACTGTATGCTAATAATTGTATCATATTATGATAGAAATATAAAGTTAAACCATTTCACTTGTCGTATAAAAGAATCATCAAGCGAACAATCCAAAAAATATTAAAATGTATCGATTTACTGAGCAGTTTCGGTTACAATTTTATCTATAGCAGCCACGAATGTGTAAATTTCTTTAATTACGAAACCGAATTAAAATTATGCTTTAAAGACTTTAAATAGACAGACATAAAGAAGTCAAGAAAAATATGGTATTCCTGATTAGCTCATAAAATATTTGCAAACAGCTACTATTATTAAAACCCGATTTTTTTCTTCTTTTATAAAATATTGTAATTTTATTTTTCTGAATTTTTTAAGATTAATGTGTGTGTTTTTGATAATGAAAAGTAAAGATTTTTTTGTGAATGTCTAGAATGAGCTTAATAATGAAAAAAAATTGGACTTGAAAAATGTTAACGGGGAAAATTTCAATCTTAAATATTTTTGAAACATTTCATTCAGAATAATGCTTAGTACCGTTATAAAAAACATTCTTAATTATAATATGTGCTTATTTATACATAAAAAATCAATTTAAAGGCGCCTATTTTTATAATAAAACTTTTTTGAGATATAAAACAGTCACATAATAAGCGTTATGCAAATGACCTAAAATCAGATTTATTCAATCATGTCACTACATTTCTTTGACAATATTTTCAAAGGTCTTTAAACCTGTGCTAACCATTTATTAACTATAATGAATTCCTTGTTAGATTAATTTACCTTTGGGATAATGAGGCTATAAAAAAGAATTTTTAGAATGTTAGGCCTAAAAATTATGCAAAATTTCACTTCGCAAATATTCATTTTCTATTTCGGGTTTTTGTATCACTAAACCCATTTCTTGTATATTTAACCTCACATCGTTAAGAATGGAAAGTGTAATCGTGTTTATTGATCACATTTTTACTAAAATGCTCAAGTAAGACATGGTGTATAAATTGGATGTAGCTCTAATATATATAATTTCAAGATAAATTTTCAACAAAAACTTGATCCTATTTATGTCTATTAAAATCTTGAACTGGAAGCGTGATCACAGCAAGAAATGTGCCGTTAAAATTTATGCTTTTACTTCTTTTTGAATAATTTTGGTTTTTGAAAAGAAAAAAGATGTAGCCGATAATTTTGTTTCGTATATTCATGATCTTTTGACATGCAATACCTCAACCAACTAAATTACATGAAATAAAAAGTTTTTATCGATTTACAAAATGTTTCGAGTTCCTCTTCTGTTTTATTTCCATGGTATAGAATTATTTTTGTACATATACAATTTTGAAAAACACAATGGGTTAGTAAGCCGTAATTTCAATACTTACCATAGGAAAAAAGCATACATGGCTTTAAGAAATTATCTTAGTCTTAACAGGTTTCATATGAACCATGATGGTAATTTTAAACTTATCATTCATAAAAGTTAACTTAGCTTCCTTATGACCTTGAAAATGCAATGTACCAACTGAACTTTAATGACCTGTGTCCTATTTATTGTGAACACGATTTTATTAGATTACCATAGATAAACTGATCACATTTTTTTTTAAATCTTAGAACTATATATGGCTTCCAAAATTTTAAATAGTTCTTAGCTTTCATTTCTTAACCATTAGCTACTATTTGAAGTCAAAGAAGCGGTACATTAAAAATTTTGTTGGGTTTTTTTTCTTTGCATTTTTGTAAATTATATAAAAAAATTGATTTTTTTTATTTCTTAAAAGAATGGGCTTTTTGCTACCTTACCATATCTTAAAAAATATTTTAATATTTATCGACAACAAAAGGTTTTCGGGTGCTTTATAATTTTTCTAAATTAAAACCAAGTGTAATAGAGAATTCATTGGAATTTATTTTTAATTTGCAGTTATCTTTATTTTTTTAAAACTTACTGTAAATGCTTTATTTTAAGCGGCATAACAGAATAGTTATTATGCCTCAAATAAAACTTATTGTTAACACGATATTACATTTGATTCCTTTTCTCATTGCATAATATTTGCTGTTGTATTCATAAAACTGAAGTGTACTTTCAGTTTGTAATCTATGAAAAGCACAATAAGACAGCTAATATTACAATTTCGTCACAATTTGTGTTTAAAGCATTTCGATTCCAAACATAAAAGTAAAAACCAAACAAAAAATGATAAAAGCAAAGTTGTAGAACATCAATAATTTATAACACTAAAAAAAAACTTCTGGACATAAAATTTAAGAACAAAGCGCTTAAAACGCAAAACAACTTATTAGTCATTTTCTTAGCTATGACTTTCTGAAATATATGTGAATGCAGAGACGTATTTTGCAGATTTATTTATTTATAGGGTTTCCACAAACAAGAAATTCAGCGTTTTGGAGTCTTTCCAGAAACAATGAATCGACCGATTCATTTAACTTCATTCTAAACAACAAATTCATTTCTGAATTTTTTCAAAGGGTAATGGAAAAAGGGTTCTTTACTGACTTTCCAGGACTTTTTGCAACGGATTATATCAGAAGGCATGTCATTTGACCCAATTAAAATATGACCGAAATGAAATTTAAAACATATGCCAAACATGTATTGTAATTGAACAATAGTAGTTTAAACATCAAAAAGAAGCCTTTATATCTTGTAATAGCAAGTTATTTGCTATTTAATATGATTCGTAATAGAATGCTAGAGCGAACATTGAATAATCGATATGCATGTTATTCATTTTGTTAGAAATATTAAAATTTGTACTGTGTCTTTTGATATTAAATTTGAGATTTATTACATTAAAATTGATTCTTTCTCATTTCTTCTTATTAAAATGTTTATTCCGCTGCTTGTGGCAGAGTGGTCTATCACAAAACATAATAAAGCAATTTTATTGTACCTAAACATCACTTTTACAACCATTCCATTCGGAAATGAAAAAAGACATAGACCATATGCCATTCGGAAATGAAAAAAGACATAAATTATATTGATCGGTACATTATAAATATAGATCTAATAGTTATTTCTTCCCACGAAATAAATGTGAATTACCTAAAACGAAGCATGTAAAAGGAGAGTTAATGATGAACATTACTAAATATCGCTTACTTTGTTTATAACAGAAATTTAAAGGTATAAAAAACAGTAAAGGCCAATTGGGGGGGAGGATAAATAATTCCCTGGTTAAATGAGAAATTCTAAAAAAGCTTTTAAAGAGAAATTCAAATATAAAAAGTAAAAACACAGAATAATGTGAAACAGCGATTGTAGCTAGTTATAATATTATGTATAAACAAATGAGATAATATTTTTGGAATGAATAATTTTAATATTTCAAGTATTAATAAAATCTATAGATAGAAAAAATTATTGAATGTTTATGATTACTCTATTACTCTATTTAAATTCTTTCAGAAAACTAAGCTAAAACCTTTCGGAATGGCTAACAAAAATATTTTTCGCATATTTTGGAATAACCGTGACATACAATAATACACCCTAAATGGGACTGGCGTGCAATAGTTATGATTTATTAACTTTTGGCTTGAATTTGTAATTTTTATTTAATCGTTCAATTCACCCTTGGCGAATTTTTTGGAAATTAATTACTGGCCTGATGTTAATATATTTGTGTTTTTGATTTTTCCCTATCAATTAAAACAAAAATTTGACATAGATCTACAAATGAAGTCATAAATTATATACAAATAATGTATGATATAATTAAAATATCGTGTTTTTTTTAATTATTATGTTTTCATGCTTCTAGCCGGTATCCTGGCTTAGGGGTAGCGTGCCTTTCCCGTGATCTGGGCTTCCCGGGTTTGAATCCCGGTTAGGGCATGGTTGCTTTTCTGTGTGCTATTGATGAGGTGCGTTAATCCTCCCCCTCCCACCGCTGTAAAAATGGGCTATGCACGCGAATGTGATGAGTACGTAGCTAAGTCGTATTCTTGACCTTAGTTGGCTCTACTTAAAAAACAAGAGACATTTTAAAATCACTGGAGGTCTTCAGCGCGCTTGACCATGGCAAGGGCCATTAGTAACAACAACGACACATGGTTTTAAAAGTATAAAAGGTGAACCACTTCTTAATTTTGACTCAAAATTTGATTTGTGTCAGGATTGTAGATATTAAATTTGTTTACCAGAATTTTTTACCACCACTTTTTATTTTTCAATTATCGTATTAATTAATGTTCAAAAAGACAGACAAACTTCTTCTAAATTGCATTTATTGACATTTTATACAAATCTACATATTTAGTTTAAAGATAGTATACCGAATTTCAACAGTCTACCTCATAGAATTTTTGAGTCATCGTTGTCTCAGACATACATTTACCAAAAAATGTGTTTTTCTACCCCCAAGAAGTTGTCTAAAACGTGGAAATCCCTCCAAATCCCGAGTTCGAATTTTCGACGATGGCAATACCTTTATATTAAATATAAAAGAAAGAAAAAAGAGGTAAAATATTTAATTTGCTTTTAGCTGAGTAAATACTCAAGAGAGCGTGTTGTTGACTTTGAAACAAAATTAATGGCTCAATTATGCCGATGAACCTATAATTATGTGGACGATGCGCGACTAGCACGAGAATGTGGAACACATTTGTTTCCGTTAATCACTGTTTTTAATTACAACCCATCTGGAGGCCACGGAGCTAAATATTTTTCGTAATTAAAAGCAATTTCTCAACCTATGAATTACCATCATAACGTATTTGTTTTCAAAAAAAGAGAAAAGAATTACCAAGATAAAAAATAATTTACATGCCATAGTATCAGAATGACGCTTTAATAGGGATATAAAATTATTCATAATTGGAATGCATTTAGTGAGATAGTTTTTTGTTTAAAGATTCTTTTTTTTCATATTTGTTCGAGGATAATACAGAGTTTATCTACACACAATTAAACTTTCTTTGATACACATAATTCGGAATGCTCACAATAGTCATTTGTTTTCCTTAAAGAAATATTCATGTTTGTTTTGTTTCAAATCGTTGTCGTAATCTAATATTCGTGATAGTATTTTTTTTTTGTCAGAAGCATATTTATTTAATTTTCTGAGATAAAATATTGCTTTGAAATAAGTATTGTTCTGAGTTTTTACGTTGTGAAACGAAAAATAAAAGAAAACAAATAAAATGAGTTATGTAGTTAAAGCAAAAAGCAGGAGATGATTTTCTAGCAAATATTTGGGCGGGAGATAAGCTAGCTAGGTACGGGAGTATTATTTATTCTGTAAGAAATGTTGTTGATAAAGAAATCGGAATATATTCAGCAAATAAACCTCAAGTCATTAATATCCACATTTTATTGGAAGAAAATGATATGGTATTTTCAATAATACTATTTACTGTCCATTTCAGTGTCGTCATACAACTTTTTTTTGACGATTATATTTCATTTATGGATGAGACTCGAAAGGATGAACACATTTCAAGAATTCTTCGCCATACTCTGATCTTGATTTTTGCGTTATAAGGCAATTTTCATGTATTTACACATTATTGTTTCATGTATATTTGAATGTGGGGCTATTTAATTTTAATTCAGAATAATTTGAGTTTACTTTATTGTTAAATGTATCTCTTCCTTTCAACATTCCCCTCATCACTACTTAATCGAATTAAATCTATCATAACGCATGCGCCATAATGTTTTTTCAGATTTTATATATTATTTTCGAATATTAATTGTTAAAATCTTCCATAATTTTAGCTAATTTATTTCTTAGCAGTGTTTTTTGTATAATTATAAACGATAAGACTGTAAAATTAATATATAGTCATCTATAATTACAAAATTTAACTCTAACTATATTATAATATGAATTAATTTATACTACAAAGTTGTTTAAAAAGTGTTTACAATTGTATTCTAATTTTAAAAATCTAATTAATTTTAAGGAGACCACATCAAACGTTTTTACTTATACATATATTTATTTCTCACTCACTTTCTTTACTACGAAATAAGAAATAGAAACCTCTAACTAAAAATAATGAAAGTATGTATTTTATTTATTACTTTCGGATATTAATCTTTAAAATCTTCCATAATTTTAATTAAATCATTTCTTATCAGCTCTATTTTTTCAAATTAATAACGAGAAGACTGTAAAATTACTTCATATTCATCGTTATATTGATTATATTGATTCATTATATTGATTTAATTACAAAATTTAAGTATAATTATATTATATATTCAATAAAATTATAAAATTATGTTTAAAAAAGTTCTTACAATTTTATTTTAATGATACAGAATAAATTAATTTTATGAGACCGCATCAAACGTTTCCTACTTATGCATATATTTATTTCTCACTCACTTTCTTTACCACAAAATAAGGAATAGAAATCTTAAACTAAAAATAATAAAAGTATGTATTTTTAGATTTTATTTATTACTTTCGAATACTAATCTTTAAAATCTTCCATAATTTTAGCTAAATCATTTCTTATCATTTTTTTCAATTAAAAAACGGGAAGATTGTAAAAAAGATATATATTCATCATTATTTACTTTAATTACAAAATTTAACTATAACTATATTATAAAATTATGTTTCAAAAATTGCTTACAATTTTATTTTAATGATAACGATTAAATTAATTTTAGGAGACCACATCAAACGTTTCCTATTTATACATATATTTATTTGTCACTCACTTTCTTTACTACGAAATAAGAAATAGAAACCTCAATCTGAAAATAATGAATGTATGTATTTTTAGATATTATTTATTACTTTCGAATACTAATCTTTAAAATCCTCCATATTTTCAGTTAAATCTTTTCTTATCATTTTTTTTTCAATTTAAAAACGATATGACTGTAAAATTACTTCATAGTCATTATTAATTAATTTAATTACAAAATTTAAGTATAACTTTATTCTATATTTAATTAAACTATAAAAATATGTTTAATAAAGTTCTTACAGTTTTATTTTAATGATAAAGATTAAATTAGTTTTATGAGACTACATCAAACGTTTACTACTTATACATATATTTGTTTCTCACTCACTTTCTTTACTACGAAATAAGGAATGGAAATTTCAAACTAAAAAAAAATGAAAGTATGCATTTTTAGATTTTATTTATTGCTTTCGAATAATAATCTTTAAAATCTTCCATAATTTTAATTGAATCATTTCTTATCAGATCTTTTCTTTTTCAAAGTAAAAATGAGATGACTGTAGATTTACTTCATATTCGTTATTATTTACTTTGATTACAAAATTTAGCGATAACATATATTTTATTAAATTACAAAATTAATTTTATAAAAGTACTTTCAATTTTATTCTAATAATAAAGAATAAATTAATTTTATGAGACCACATCAAACGTTTT
>JAOUZG010015312.1:157664-168484 GCA_026289955.1 Argiope argentata | reverse complement strand
AAAAAAAAACACAGTTATTGCAGCACAATCATATGAAAGAGTACAAACATTTATTCTCACAAATTTTCCTTTTAACTTAAAAAGTTGTCGATAGATGGCGTGGCAAACAATAAACATGTAAAAAATAAATAAGAGAAAATGACGTCACAATTTTTCGAAATCTTTTTAAGAAATAAAAATTACTGTACAATTATTTCGCTTGTGTAATAATCGAACAGTGCAGACCAGAAGTTTCGACTTTCTCCTTCATAGCAATACCTGATCATTTGAACTTCCAGTGCAATTGCTTTTTTGTTTCGACTGCATTCTCATAAAGATTTGAAATTTGTACTGAAATTTCTTCATTTTTGTGTAATACAATCTTTCAATCAGTAGAATTCTTATACTAGAAAAATCATTTCTTACAACGAATATGCCACATCCAAATTTTTCCTACAGAATCTACTATTCTCGTCAGTTAAAGTAAAATCTTTTTAAAAGTCGAAACAGTAGTAACCCCTTCTGAGGCTTCGTATTTTGAAGTTTTGCATGCAGGAAGAACGATAAAAGGAATTTTAACGTCTTCTATCAACAACCTTTTGAACTAAAACCAAAATCTTTTGCCCTGTCACATGAATTTGCTGCAAGAATCGTATTTTTAACTGTAACCATTTTCCTGTTATGAATTTTTGAAACTCACACACACACACACACACACAAACACACACACACGCATATGGTTTTCTTATTTTTGGTTAAATAGATTCCCCAGACATATTTTTCATTCTTTTTTTTTAATGTTCAAAGCTGTATTGATTATGAACACATTAACGTAGCATTGTTTATGCTTAGAAAAAGAATTATCACAAGAAGGAAATTTTCTTTCTGTTAGAAAACTTGGTATTTTTCGATTAGATACTGGTTTCTCAAAGTTCTTCAATTATATCCAACATAAAGCAATGATGACTGACGTTTTTATACCGTTTTCTAGTAAAGTATTCCAGCATTTATCGCAATCAAATAAAGGGCTTAAAAATTGAATAACAAAATGTGTTATATGATTATATATCTAAGTATTTCCTAGTCATCTGGTTCAAAAAAATTACCATATCTTTGATTTATTTGTAAAATTTCACATATTTTGTTTCGGTTTTTTTCATTAGATATGGTTTCTAATGTCATGTACAACAGGCATACGAAACGGAAAATTTTGCCTTTTCTCCACGGCTAAGATGCAAACGATGTATTCCCATGCTTAATAATCTTGATGAAATAAAATTCATCGCTCGTTTCTCTCTCTCTCTCTCTTTGAAAAATGAAGTATTTATTATTATTATTATTTAACTGATTTCTTGCATAAGCGCCTCATATTTCTGACATACTCAATAATTTCACTAATTTCGAAGAATAAACAAGTGTTTTCTGTCAGATTTCTTTCAGTATTGTAATCAAGGGTCATTAAAAGAATAAACTGCATTTTTACTTAATAGTTCTCTAGGTCATCTTGTTTCATCTTAACACAAATAGGGCTTATTATTATATAATAAATTCAGTGAGTATTTTGACTGCACATCAGTAAAAATTAGACATTAGAGAATTGATCATCCACTTTAGGCAGAAGAGTGATTGACCATCCAGTTTTATATTTCATTGATGCTGCTTTAGATTTGTAAAGCATCATTCAGTTTTCTACAAACGTATTCCAAACATCTGAATAAAGACACCAGAATCAGTTTTTAGCCTTTGTATCTATTTGACTCCATGTACAAATAGGGATCTAGCCGAGCCATTGTAAAGATATCTGCTCTAAGTCATTGTCTCATTGAAAAATGCATAGCCATAAGAATTTTTCTGTAAATTCAATACAGAAAGACGTTTTGTATCCTAAGTTTTACTAGCATACAAAAGAGAAATGAAAGCGTTTGAATCATGGTCTAACAAATAACCATTTGGATTTTGTGAGATCTAATGACCGTCCTTTTCATTACGCTGTAGAAAGTTATGTAACATATTTTTATGAATAAAACCATTGCAGTTCATTGGTTTTGTTGCCATTGATTAGTATATTTTTTGTATGCGAAGTTGGCCATGTTGTTTTTCGTAAGATATTCTGCTTCGAACGTTTCTAGGTATCGCATGCCGAGTATTTCCTGTGTTCCAAACTGATTAATCATGTGCTGTTTCCACAATTCTATCATTTTTTCGCATTTCGGATACTTTTTTTTAAAAATATTTTTGGTAACTAACTTTTATAGTTTGAATTAATTTTTTTCTTATAGTTAATAGTAATTAAATTCCTAGCTTCTTGTTTACATTCTCTAGTTTGATCTTATCACTGATTTCAATAATGGATATTTCATATTTGGAGCAACTGACAGTGAAATGCAGGGTGTTTTGTTTTAAACTGACGGTACTCAGAGATCTCAGTAGATTGACCTATCAGTCTCGAAGCCACCAAATTTTGTACTGAAACTAATGACGACATCGGAAAAAAGAATATACAAGATGAAGTTAGTTCAAAAAATTGCCAATAGGGGAAATGGGGAACTTTACACTTTAACACAGCTAAAATTTTGTATAAAACAAGTAGAAAAATTACAAAATACAAAATACAAAATATCAATTCTGTATTTGATACTGGATCCAGTATTTTGAGTTAAAAGAAAAATGGGGGACAGTGAAAACCCTTTCAAGCATCAGACGATTTCTAAAATGTGTGGCGCTAGCTTCATAAGCCAGATAGCATCTACGATACCGAAGTCAACTTTTATATTATGATCATGTTTCTCGTCTACTAGCCCTAGCATCTCAAGTTCGTATAACGACCTTCAATCGGTACATTGGTGACCTTGACATGGCAAAATTCTGCAAAGTTCGTGGTGCCATCTACGAGCAAACAAAACCATCTCTAACCCGACGCATCAACAAACTCACACGCTCGCCATAACGCTTGGCGCTATTAAAATCATTCGTCCCTCCGCCGACTCGCTGGTGGGGAAGTACTGTGTCGCTAGCCTCACAAGCCAGATAACATCTACGATACCGAAGTCGGCTTTCGTATTATGGTCATGTTACTCAGATACTGGCTCTAGCGTCGCAGGTTCATAGACGCAGACCTTCACTCGCTACAATTGTATCTCACTTTAGTAGAGTATGCATTAGCTGTTTTATCTTAATTGGTAAAATGCAGTGGTCACAATTCATGAATTTTGAAGTTAAAAGAATTTACGTAAATAACCTCTATCATTTAATAAAAAGAAAACAATGATTAGAAAAGTTGAAAAAAAAACATATTATCTTTAAACTTGGCGTAGAGAAGGACGGAAGCAAATATCCGAAGAAACGATTACATATATTACAACTGCAATCGTTGAAATACGAGCACTGCTGGTAATAGCAACAGGCGTAAAGTTGCCAGACAACTGAAGTTAATGCTTCAATATTATGGAAAGTTTTAAGAAAATTTCTTCAATTCTAATTCTATAAAACTAGCCTCTTGCATAAATTAAAACAAACAAATTTTTGTTGTTTTTTCTTATAGTAATTGCCTATTGACAAGCCCCCCTCTGAATCATCAACAGATTTAAGCCCAAAGCAGCGTCTCTTGTTTTTTGAAGTAACACCAACTAGGTCCAAGAGTACGACTTAGCTACTCATTCACCGCATTTGCTTGCACAGCCCTTTTTTGCAGGGGAGCCCATTCACATATCTCACAGATAGCACACAGAACAACCATGCTCAAACCGGGACTCCCACAACACGAGGAAAACACGCTACCTTTGTGCCGGAAAGCCAGCATGAAAATTTTTAAATTCGAATAACCTTTGCTTTAACATTTTTTCCCTGTTGGAGGTCAACGAAGCTTGACTTGGAAAATTCTCTAGATTTATGCGGTCCATTTTTATTTGAATGGGACTGTTAACATTCGAAGTTCTGGAATTTGGGAATCTGATCAACCCTATGCATTTCAATAAATCCACTCCAGTCTTAAAAAAATTAATTGTTTGGTGCGGTTTTACAGCGGATTTTATGATTAGACTATACTTTTTAGGAAATATTACCCAAAGATGACCACAGACCTGTTCCATAAACGTTCAAGTATATCATGATATGTTGAGTAGTTTTGTTATCCCACAATTTAATCAAATGCAATGCTTAGATAAAATTATCGTTATGCAGTATGTAGAACTACCCCATATTGGCATATTCGGAAAGCAATTGTTGCGCCGTCAATTCACAGAAGAAAAGGCATTAGTTATCATTGCATGGCCATCTTGCTCTCCTTGTCTAACCTCGCGTGACTTTTTTCTGTGTAGTTATTTAAAATCGAAAGTTTATCTTGGAAGAGTATCGAACATATCATTTTTTACGGAAAACATAACATTAGCTGTTATGAACATGCCTATTAAATTGGTGCATTCCGCTGTTGAGAGTACGGTGTACAGAATAGCTTAATCCAAGAAAAAGAAGGTTATATTGAAAATGGTCAACATCTTCTCCGTAAAAGTGGTTCTTTTGAATAAAAATTAAATAAAAAAGAATAAAAGGGAATATAATCTCTTTTCGAATAAAGGTCATTTGTGTAAAAGTTAATTCTTTCTACTTTAAAAGGGTAAATTTTTCATTTATCCTTTTAAGTAGCTTTTTAAAATGTTATGTTGAGATTAAACTTAAGATTTAGATCAAAGGTGCTACATTTTCCCTAACGGGAACTTTCCGAACTCATTTTTTTCACGAATTCTTTTTTCTCATGACATCAATTCTCCGTACAAAATTTGGTGACTTTGCGATTGATAGTTCGAGATACAGAGGTCTCTCAGTACCGTCAGTTAAAAAAAAACATTGCTTTTCTTTTGCCAAAATTTTTATTTTTAACAAATCCTTTTAAATAATAATAACTATAATTAGACAACTACAAAAATCTTCGCTTTCAAATTTTTTGATGAGCAGTATATTTACTCTGAATAAACAGATCATCGCATGAATCAGACTCAACTATTGCAGCTATAAAGACAATAAAATATTTCTTATGTAAATCAGATGCATTTTCGACACTGAATTTTTCATCAAATTCATTTTCTGGACCGAAATTATCAAGATTTTTAAAACACTTGCAGCATCTATTCTTATGTTTGGAATTTTTTTATTAGTGCTCTAAGGTAGCATCATACACAGATCACAACCCATACAATATGAGATATTTAAATTATTCAAAGCAAAATAAAGCTAGGTGCGTCTGTAAGTTTTAAAAGCAACACTTAAACACAGATATAATGCGCAAATGCATGGCATTCGAAAATTCCACGCAGGTACCTCATGCCCTCTCCCCTCCCTACCCCCTTTCAATTCCGTAACATACACAAACCCCTATGCGGCAGGAGCACACCAATTACCAAAAGAAATTCATAAAAATAACATAAAAACAATGATTTGGGGGGGATTCGGTAAAAAACACTAATTATTATAATTGAAGATATGCGCAACAATACTGGCAAAAATAATATTTTCATACAAATTAAAATAAATTAATGTAATATTCATTTGATTTTAAGAAAATTAAAAAAGTTCCAAAATTAAAAATAGAAAATAAAAATGTGAATTTTAATTAATTTGGATTTTCAGTCAAAATCCCAATTGCCATAATTCTAGCATAAATGATGGAATATAAAAATTTAGTGAGATCACTGGCATACTTAGGGTTTATATATTTTTGTAAGTGCATCATTCCGAACAATTTTAATTTTGAGTTCAAGAGAAATAATCAAACAGGAGATTACATGGTGACAGAAATAATATTATATTAAATTCCTGCTAAGCAGTAATCTTAAGCCGTAATTTAAATCTAAAAGACATTTATAAAAACTTGTTTTGTGACTCACAAACAGTGCGAAATAAAATAATTGGGATTTTTAAGGAATCAAGTGAGCACATCTTAAAATCATAATAAAAAAACATTTTTTCGGATGTTTTTAAGTGATCATTGGAAAATTTTATATTGTATTCATCGTATATTTTATCGGAAAATGAAGAAAAATTTACAATAAATCTTTCACACAAATATTCTTAGCTAGCGATTAATTATTATTTAAAATCAATTGAATAGCAAAATATGACCATTTCTTCCAACATTTTTAATTGATCTTAGTTCGTCACATAATCAGCCTACAACATCATATAATGATCTCAATATTATTTCAATGTACCATAATTAAATCTAAGATTATCACATAATCGTCATACATCATCATTTTATTATCTCAATATTATGTCGATGTACCATAACTAAATCTAAGATCATGACCATAATCATTTTACATCATCATATACTTATCTCAATATTATGTAGATGTACCATAATTAAATCTAAGATCATTACATAATCATTTTACATCATCATATACTTATATCAATATTGTGCCGTTGTACCATTTATAAATATTAAAATAAAACTCTGCCAGATAAACGAATTTTATAATCTTCACTGTATCACTTTTCGATGTGATTATTGCATATTTTCACATTTCATATAATGCTTCCAATAATGATATCATATGTCAATATTCATAATATAATGACGTAAATAAATAATAAAGTATATATCTTAAATTAAAATCAGAAACCTTAATTAGAAAAAGTAACATAATATGTAAAGTTTGCAACTGGATATAATTGATAATCTTAATTTAAACATTGATCACAGACAAATAAAAGGATTATTTTAATAAGAAATGGAAATGAAGATAAACAATTTGAATTACATACCTGTCTAGACTCATCGCTAGAATGGTGAAGACAGATGTCGAGACAGTCAAACTGGCAACGAAATTACTGATGACACAGAAAGTCTCACCAAACGGCCAATGGCTGTTCAGCATGAAGATAAAGTTGAAAGTCGCATTACAGCTGGCGAGTAAAAAATCAGCAAATGCCAAGTTCAGGAGAAAGAGATTGGTCACGGTCCTCATCCTTCGATGAGCCACTATAATCCATATTACAATTAAGTTGCCCACAATAGCAACCATAATCATAATAGCAAACAGTAAAGTCCAGAGTAACTGTTGGTACCACGGCAGAAGGTACGGCTGATTGAAAATGTTGCTGGGAATTGTACTGTTGAAGCACTTCGAATAAATTTCAGAATAATTGAAATTTGCCACATCTAATTTGAATTTCACAGACTCCATCAAAGATGAGTTATTGTAGTAAGTCTTCACAATTTCTTCACAGCCTGAAGAATTTGAATTGAAAACTGGTTCTTGAGAATCCATATATACTTCCAACAGATCAACCTCTTTTTGTTGACTGTTGCCCATTTTGGGATTCTTTGTATCAGTATTTTTTCAAGTTCTCTTAATGTTTCTGAAAAAATTTGCTATAAGGAATGGTACTCTCTAATTCCGACTTAGAATGCACGAAACATTTTGAGGAGAAAATTGGCGAATGTCCAAAACCTCTTATGTTGCTAAAAAATTCAATCAAAAAATTTCTTTGTAAAACTATATTGTCGATTTCTAGTAGCTTATTCAATTAAAATGTATGTATGCATTACCGATCAAGATGGAACAAAGATGGATATTTTATTAACATATTATTCATAAAATTTCAAAATTAAACTCAAGATAATTTTATTACGAATTTTTTTTAAAAAAAATATTGTTAATTCGACCAACGATAATTTATTTATTGTTTAAATTGAAATTTCAAAATAACTTTATTCAGAAAAGAGTGAGAAATCATTAAAGCAAAAATATTTATAAAACTTCAATATATTTTATTGTTTTTATTAGCACGAAATTAAAAAAAGTTTTTCTATAATTCTAAATATTGGATAATTCTGCTGCCTTTTTAAAAGGATACATATAACTTCAAAAAGTCTAAACTATTTAAATTTTACTCCAATTGAATCAATTTTATATTAATCATTTTGATACAAGCACAAAAAGCAGCAAAAATGTAATTTACATTTTTAGTTTTTTTATAAATTGAATAGTTTTATATAAATATATAATTTTATATATTTTTAAGAATTCTATTAAATTATTTTATTGAATATATACATTTTTTTCATTTTCTTGAATTCTATAAATTTTTTATCCTTTAAATTTAATAAGAAATAAATTAATTCTGTATATGATTTAGAGAAATATCATTGTTATTAAATATATATTTAATATCTTCAAAATTGATAAATAGTATAGAAGAAAGTAAACGTGAAATAATTAATCTTCACATTTATACGAAACTTGTCTATTTTCTTTCAAAGAAAATTACCCTTTAATCAAAGATTTTAAAAAAAAATTTAGAAATAAAAGGATAGTTAATTTTAAATATTTAAATATTAAATATATTTTATCTTCTAAATTATTTCATGTTCAATGGTTTATTGCAATATTATTCTTCATAATTTTACAAAAATAAATGAAAATACAAAATTTACTCTGCACAAAAGGAAACAGAAAAATTCAATTATAACATTCCGAAATCAAAAAAAAAAAAATGTATTTTTTATCTTCTCAGCAACGAATGGAAACCTAAGCTGCTATGCGATTATTGTTAAAACATTTTAAATATCAATGAAACATTTTAAATATTAATAAAATATCTTTATTAATTTTGTAAATAAATTTTAGTATGAAATCGAAAGATCAATAATTAAAAAAAAGTTTGAAGTTTATAAAAAAGAGCAATAAAAGTTTCAACACGAATTTGGGAATTAGGAAAATATTAAAATTCGATCGCTGAAAAAGGCTAAAATATTTGACCGTTCATATTATTTTTTTTCTTCTTACAAATTAAATTTCATAATATAATAAAACATGGGGAAAAATATAAAAAGGGTTAAATTATTATGAAGTTGAAAAAATACAAGTCAAAAGTAATACTGCTGTTCTTCTGCAGAAAAAAAAAATTGCTTAAGAAGTACACCACAATATCTGACGATTATAATAACACTCTTTTCCTTACTTTCACCAATAAAATTTCAGCAAAGAAAATCCAAAATCCAATCAGAAATAAAAATGGAAAATTTTCTCCACTTCCTTTAGTTTTTTAAAAGCACTTCAATAAACGACCAATCGACTTGAACGAATCGTTCAAGTGTTTTTCTCACTTCTTGAACTGCTCGCTAACTTTTCCGGTGTCCGTATCAGCGCAAAGAAAGCGAACTCGTCCGGCCAGCGCGACTCGCGGGACAGAAGTGGGAAGTTGCGCACTGTTGATTTCTGTCCAACTCCCCCTTTTATCGATCCGGCTACCCCCTACCCTCCCCTTCGGTGGGGTGTTACGAGACGAGTTGAAGCATTCACCGCTCTTAAGTGACCGTTGGTACCATGTGTAATGCTCACAGAGATATCTCGTAAACTACTTTTTCTCGTGATAAATTCCACAGTTCTGACTTTCGTCGCAGAGGTAGGAATTAAAATTTTCATGTGACATGATAAGATAGATAAATTCAGCTCGCCTCTCATTTTTCGGAGTGGAGAAATGTCGCTTTCCAAAACTGATGAGAACAAAGATACGAGCAATAGAAACTGGAGAGGACACTGTATGAATGAAATAAAAAAAATTAAGATCCTGATATATTTTTAAAAAAGATAAAATGTAGTATACTTCAATTAAAATTTTGAATTTAAGATTTTTCTTCCAATTCGGTATTTGAAAATGTTCATAACATTTTTCATTTCTTCTACACGAATTAAACACATTTTTATTATATATATTGTTAATAAGATATATAGATATTATATACATTGTTTTTAAAGTTTGAACTCGATATTGGATGAATAAATTGATTTTCCTACTATTCTTGATTCTAAGAAAGCTATAAGTGAAATTATGCAGTCAGTGAATTATCTTTGGAATATATTTGGCAGCCGACTTTCTGGCACAGAGGTTGTAACAAATTGTAAACATTTCACTATGTTAATTTTTCGTTTATTGTTTTATGTATGTGTTCAATTTTTGATTGTGTAATATTATTTTCAATATTTTAATTTAAATCGTCCACCTATAACTAAGAATTAATTGTTTTTGATCGATTTAGCTTGTTCTGTATGGCAACACCTAGTATTTGTGTAGTGTTTGTGCATTGTGTAGTAATAAGCTTTCAACAAATAATACTTTCAATGCTTTGAATTATATGTAGTTTTCAACAGTTGGTAAAACAGGTTTTTATTTGCTTTATATAATTATTCTTTAAAAGAGCCGGCTTGCTCGCACAGGGGTAGCGCGTCTGCCTCGTGTTCAGGAGGTCCCGGGTTCGAGTCCTGGTTCGGGCATGGTTGTTATTCTGTGTACTATCTGTGAGATGTGTGAATGTGCCCCCCTGTAAAAAGGGGTTGTGCAAGCGAATGAGATGAGTGTGTAGCAAAAGTCGTACTCTTGGCCCTAGTTGGCGCTACTTGAAACAAGAGACGCTTCACTCGGCTTAAATCTGCTGCTGGGTCCAGCAGCGAGCTTGTCCATAGGCAAGTGCCATTAGAACCAACCAACCAATTCTTTAAAAGAAAGAAATCGGTTTACTCAATAGAAAATCGTTTATCATGTGAGAACATGATGTTGTTTTGGTTAGAATGTTTAGATGTTAAAAATTTAAGGGAGAAATAGTTTTACTCGTTTTCATTATTACGTATGCTTCTTTGACAGAAGATGCTTTTTTAAAAGGTGGACCTGCTTTTAACAGTATTCCTTTATTATTACATATGCTGAATAACACATGCGCTTTTAAAAGGTTAACATAGAACTATGATATCATAGGTGTTATTTCATCTTAGAATTTGCTGAGCTCCAAAACTTTATTTGATAGGTTTGAAACATTGAAAATGAAAGTTTTTAAAAATAAT